>CAUYLG010050525.1:0-95901 GCA_963573385.1 Cacajao melanocephalus
CCCAGCACCCACAGCCCTCCCCCACCCCAGTCCCAGCACCCACAGCCCTCCCCCCATCCTGTCCCCACAGCCCTCCCCTGACCTTCAATCTCAGCTCCCACAGCCACCCTCCTGCCCTGGTGCCTAGTGCCCCCTCAAGCAGCATGACCTTGTGAAAGAATCATCAGACCCATTCGATAAGTCAACAGTCTGGACAATTATATCTTTCATTCCTTGGTGAGTGTTTATTGAGCATCTGCTGCATATCAGCCCTGTGGGTGCTGGAGAGACAGCAGTGAGTCAGGCAAGACCAGAGCCTCTGGTCTGAGAGAGAGAATCGTTCAGTAAAGGAGCTCAAAAACAAACAAGGGAGGAACATGTGGGGAGGAAACAGGGCGGGGCACTCCTTCAGAGTCAACACGCTGAGAAGCCATGGAGCTGGGCCCTAAAGGGAGAGGAGTGAGCCAGATGAAGAGCTTTGCAGGCAGAGGGACCTGTGTGTCCCAGAGCCAGAGGGGCCAGACAGTGCTTGTGGAATAGCCAGGAGACCAGGGTGGCTGAGGCAGGAAGGGCAGTGGGAGGCCTGGAGGGCTGGAGGGGCTGAGGGTGGCAGGAGGCAGGATAAGGATGGAGTTTACTATGCAGTGAAGAAGTTGACTCTGCAGCAGGGAGCCCGGGGCATTTTAAGCAGGGAGAAGACATGTCCTCATTATTTCTCTCTCTCTGTCCCTTCCTATTTCTTCCTTGACTGTCTATCTGTCTGTCTATGTGTGTATCTCTCTGTCTGTCTATCTATCTATCTAATCTATTCATCCATCTATCATCTATCCATCCATCTACCAACCATCTATTATTCATCTATCAATCATCTATCTATCCATCAATCATCTATCATCTATAAATCCTATCATCTGTCTAATCTATCCATCTGTCATCTATCGTTTATCAATCTTATCATCTATCTACCTATCATCTTTCTATAGATCCTATCGATTCTATCCACCATCTATCCATTCTATCTATCATCTATCAGTCATCTGTCATTTATCTGTCAAACAGCTATCATCTATCTATTCTTTCATCTATCATCTACTCTATATCTGTATCTATCTGCCTATCTATCTAGCCATCATCTACTCTATATCTGTCTCTATCAGTCTATCTATCCAACTATCTATTTATCTATCTATCATCTATCTATCTATCTATCTATCTATCACCTACCTCCCTATCATCTACCTATGTCTTTATCATCTCTCTCTCTGTCATCTCTGTCACTCTCAACTACCTCTTTCTCTATTTCTCTGTATGTGTGGGAAAAGGATCAGAGAGGAGCCAAACTGAAGGCTGGGAGACCATCTTGAAACCTACAATATGCACAGAATGTTTGCTGTTGCAGTCATTCTTGGGAGACATGATGGCGGCAGCCTGACTGTGGTGTTGGGGATAAAAGTGGGTAGAGCAAGGACCCTCTGCTGGTAGAATTTCCAGTGTCTTGGTTTGGGTTTCCCTGGAAGTCCCTCGAGATGTGGATACAACAGCAAGTGCTTTGTTTTGGTGATCGAAGAAAACCCAACTAGGAGTGAGGAAGAGAGACTAAGAAGGGAGAAAAGGCAACCAGTCAGAGAGGCACAGTGTTGAGCCCATTGGAACTGGGGGCATCAGTGCAGAGCATATGCATCTGAGTCTTCCCCCCGGATAGGAAGGCGACTCTCCTGGGCCATTGTTCAAGGGCTGCTGAGGGGAGGCTCGGGTGCATGAGTTCCCTGGCAGTCATGGCTTGGGGGATGGGCAGAGGGGCTCGAGGCTGGATGAAGAAAGCCCTCCTTGCTGAGGTGCACGCTGCTGACCTCCAACTGTGGGGATTGCATCAGATAAGTGACTGATCCAAGTGAGGACCGGGAGAAGGGAGGGACCTAGGATATGTGCAGAATTTTTGCCCCAGCAGTCAGGGACATGGGGTCCCTGACTGATGGAAGGACATGGGGAGGAGTCGGTTTGTGAAGGGTGAAGTTGCTTTGTCTGTGTGGCGTCTGAAGAGCTGGTGAGGGCCTCTAGGAGGCAGCCAGATCAATGGAGGGGAGCTTAAAAGGGTGGCAGAGAGACAGGTAGATGCAGTGGTGCATCCTTAATCCCAGCTCTTTAGTGGGGGGCCGGGGACAAGGCAGGAGGATCACTGGAGGCCAGGAGTTTGAGACCAGCCTGGGCAACATAACAAGACCCCTCTTGAAAAAAAAAGTTTAAATTACTGCACCTGGTGGTGCAAGCCTGTATTCTCAGCTACTCTGGAGGCTGAAGTGGGAGGACTGCTTAAGCCCAGTAGTCTGAGGCTGTAGTGAGCTATGATTGCACCACTGCACTCCAGCCTGGGTGACAGAGTGAGACTGTCACTTACAAACAAACAAACCAAAGGCAACAGTACAATATGAAATGGTTGCAGCACAGGGACTGCACAGATCATCTGGGGAGAATGTGTAGGGTGGGGAGAGACAGTGATGCAAAAAGGTCCCAACCTCCTAGGGGTCCCAGGGAGCCACAGAGGCCGGTGGGGAAGGAGCTGTGGAAAACTGTCAGCTGTCCCCAGAGACTTTCCAAATCCTGACTTCTCAGGGAAGAAAGGAGCCCGAGATCCCACAACCCCTGTGCCAGGTGAGCCTCTTATCAGGCAGCTGAGCATGGGCAGGGATGACCGTCATTCCCCGGGGGTGCTGGGGACTCCCATGTCAAATGGCATGAAAGGAAGAGACCCCCTCTGTGGTCAGAGCTGAGGGAGGGGTCTGGGGAATGTGGGCTGGATGCTGGCATGCATGAGAGATCCCATGACTTCAGGGATCCTGAAGCAGCCTGCTTTATTTATTCCACAAATCATGACTAAAGAGGACTTGCTGGCTCTTGGGAGCCTGGAGACGAATAAGGCGTATTACTAGACCCTAGTGACTTCCAAGTCTTGCTAGGGGGAGAGAGACCCAAAACATTAGTGCACTGTGTGGCCATAACTTGAATGGGGTCAATGCAGGGTCTGAGACAGCAGGGCGTGGGGCCTCATCCCACTCAGGAAGAGATAGGGTGCAGGAAAGGGAAGGCGGGAATGGGGACTCAGCCAGGGTGCTCCCCCTTGGCAGGACCTCCATGGTGATAATAATGATGCACGCATTTGATCATGCAAACAGCAAGCAAGAAGAACTCAGTCCCCACAGAACCTAATCACAATGTCACCTTTGTGCATGTTTGCAGGACTTTACACTTATTCAGTCATTTAATAAATACAGACCCACTTTACAGACAGGGAAACTGAGGCCCAGGGAAGTTAAGACTGTAGCTTGCTCAATATCACACAGCTAGAAAGTAGCAAAGCTGGGATTTGAACGCAGCCAGTCTGACCTCATCGTCTACACTCTGGACCGCTAGGTGACATCAGTCAGCAGCTCCATTGGTGGGGCAGGGTACTGAGGATGTGGGGGTGCTGCCAGACAGGGTCTCGGTCCTCATAGAGCTCATGGTCTAGAGAAACAGCCGATCAAATGAGTGTGGAAATGATGCCATCTCAGAATTCGGCCTCTTAGCTGCTAGTGGGTTTTCAGCCAAGAAAATATTTTGGAAATGCCTGGACGAGTTTTGCAATATTTCTGCAGGGAGCAGCTGCTCAGATCCTGCGATGGGCTGACTTGCCGGCAGGAGGAACGGGGGAGGAGGGATGTCAGGGAGCCCGCATTATTAAACACTTACTGTGTGCGGGTCTGTGCTAAGCACTTCGCTGCCATCTCATTTGATGGCTGATCCAGTCCTGAGAAGCAGGGATTCTTTGCCTTCTTATGGAGATAGAGAAACTACGGCGCTGTAAGGCAAATCGGCTTTTCTGGGATCTCTGGTCCACACGGCAATAAAACTCAGCTTGGTGTTTAGATTTTGCTCCTTACCCTGGGAGTGAGGCTACTCCTTCTCAGGCACCCCAGACCCTAAGACCCTGACCTCATCTCCTCCCTTTTCCCCATCTCCCGTGTTCCCCCACCCAACCTGACCTTCCTCTTTCTTGAACATGCAAAACTCATGCCCTTCATAGGATCTTTGTACTTGTTGTTCTCTCTGCCTGAATGCTCTCCCTCTAAATCATGGCGTGGCTGACTTCGTCTCATCTTGAAGTCAGCAGAAAGGGCACTTCCTCTGAGAAGCCCTCCCTGATCTGCACCAGCTTCCCCAGTCACCCTGCTATCACCAGGTTCTCTTTTCGTCATAGCACTTGTCCCTCTCTGAAATGATCTTTTATATTCACATGCTTGGTTTTCATTTTGCTGCCTCTCTCCTCCAAGTGCCATGAGAACAGGCGCCTTGTCTGTTTTGTTCATGTCTATATCCCAAGAGTCTAAAACAGTGTGTGGCACATAGTCAGTGCCTAACGGTTGGCTCTCAACCTCCACTTTTCTCCCACCACCTCCCATCTGAGAAGCCACTTTTATATTAACAGTTACATAAATGTTTGGTTATCCTAACTGTCCCCAAAATTGCTATTTTGGTGGGGGGGCTACTGTGACATGGATTCAGCTATATATATTTTTTCCTGAGGAAGTTGCTTTTGAAACCTGCCTTTGGGGCTTTATGGTGCCACCAGCCTGCTCAGGAGCACATCAGACATGACATTTGATAGAGGCGACGTTGCCATATGGCCCAGGTGTCTATGTCTTCCTTTCGGGGCGACTGAGGTTTGCAGTTGATTGCAGCTGTCAAGTTCAATGGCCGAGACAAGCTTTTGATTTTTACAGGTGCATCTGTAAGGCTGGGCTCCATGAGAGGCTGTCGCATGCCGGGCACAGAGGTGGCTTCTGGGAGCTCCATCTAGATGGGTCTCTGCTGCTGCTGCTGCCCTCAAAATAGCAGAGGGAATTTCAAGAAAGACTTTTTCTGGGCCCAGAGCAACTTGGCATTTTTATTAGATCAAAATCAAATCCAATAGAGTCCCACTCGAGTGGCTTCCTTTATTAAAATGGAAACAGACAATATTTCTGAAATAAATATCAATGCCAATTTGCTAGAAGCACAGATGGGCAGGCATTTGGAGACATCTGAGACCCCAGCACTGGGGGTCGAGAGATCTAAGCCAACAGGAGCATCAGAACCACACAGAGGGCCAGTTAAAGGATGGACTGCAGGGCCCCCACCCTCAGAGTTTCCAATTCAGGAAGTCTGGTGGGGACTCAGGGCTCCACAGCTCTAAGTTCTCCACGATGCTGATGCCGCTGGTCGCTCTCAACCCTCAGCCAATACCTGTCTTTTTGAAGCTACTGCCAGAAGCCAGTCTGCATTTTGTCCCTTGCTTGGGCTATTCAGCAACTTCTAGATGGAAATTGCTGCTTCTAGGGCCAGTTCCTTTCCAATCCATCCTCCAAAGACATAAACTTGATTACGTCTTCCCCAGCCCCTCCTAGCTCTAAAACCTCCTATGAGAGCAGCTCTAGTGGATATCTGGCTCAGTGCCCGCCCCTTTCACAAGTTCCACAGAGGCCTTCTCTCGCCTTCCTCTCCCGCATCATCATTTTTCTTTCCGTTACTTGTCCCTCTCTGAGCCCTTCTTTGCTCACTTGTTTTTCTGTTTGTTTGTTTTTAAAAATAAGATTGTGCTCTGTCACCCAGGCTGGAGTGCAGTGGTGCGATTATAGTTCACTGCGCCTTGATATCCTGGGCTCAAAGGATCCTCCTACCCCAGCCTCCTGAGTAGCTGGGACTACAGGCACATGACACCATATCTGGATATTTTTTTTTTCCAATTTTTTTTTGTAGAGATGAGCCTTGCTATGTTGCTCAGGCTGGTCTCGAACTCCTGGACTCAAGTAATCCTCCTGCACTGGACTCCCAAAGTGATGGGATTATAGGTGTGAGCTGCCATGCCCAGCTAATTTGTTTTTTGGTAGAGATGGGGTATTGCTATGTTGCCCAGGCTGATCTCGAACTCCTGGCCTCCAGCAATCCTCCCGCTTCAGCCTCTCAAAGTGCTGGGATTACAGGTATGAACTACCCCACCTGGCCTGCTCACTTGTTTCTTTCCAGCCTCTCCCCGTGAAATGGAAATGTCAGGAGCACAGGGACCTTGTTGCTGCATTCACTGTGACATCCCCAGTGCCTAGCACACAGTAGGTCACCAGTACGTTTCTGGTGCATGATTTAGCTCTTACATGCTAAGGACTTACTTAGTCCTCAGGAGGTATGTGTTGTGAGTACTATTTCTATTATACAAGGGAAAATACTTGGGTTCTGAGAAGCAAAGTCATTTGACCTTGGGGTCACAAGCCTGTCTGACTCCAAGCTAAAGCTATGACATGGTTCTTTTACTTTATGCCCACTTCTGTCCAAGGCAGTGGCAGCACAACTGTGTCTGACCCTAAGAAACACTTGGGGCAGGTGTCAAAATAGTTTGCCCTCAAGAGCCCAATTCCTCAGTTTGGGGCAGACAAGGAATCTGTAGCAGAGAAGTGTCATGATAAGGCAGAAATCCCTGGGCTGCAGGGATTTAGGGGGCCCTACTGGGCCTCTACACCTGGCACCCAGCAACTTCTGCAGCTGCAATGCTCCATGCCTTACCCCTTCATCCCCATGTCCTCTGCTTTCTGGCCATTCCCGTCCACTTGACTCCCTGAAACCACAGCATTGCTTGGTTTTTCACACCTCCTGAAGAACTGCATCCGCCTGCCAAGGACCTATTTCACACCCTGTTCTTTCTGCCTGAAATGCTCTGCCCCCTTCCTCCGCTGGGCAGGAAACCAACCCTACCAGTGGAATCGGGAGATTTTGCAAGTGCTTTCAAAGTCTAGCTCAACTGTCTGGGAATGGCCCCCAGGCCCCTCCCCAGCTCCTGGCAGAGGAGGGCACGCTCCTCTCTGCCTTTCACTCTCCTGGTGTTTGCGTCTGTGAGCCAAATTTTTATAACGGTTATGAGTCCAATCTTTATGTTTTTATGTTTTTTAAATTGTTATAGATTCAGGGGGCACAGGTGCAGGCTTGTTACATGGACGTATTGCATGTTGCTGAGGTTGGGATTCTGATGAATCTGTCACTTGAATAGTGAACATCGTACCCTGTAGGTAGCTTTTCAGCCCTTGCCCCACTCCCATCCTCCCCCTGTGGAGCCCCAGTGTCTGTTATTTCCCCCTGTATGTCTGTTTGTGCTTGTTGTTTAGCTCCTACTTATAAATGAGAACATGTGATACTTGGTTTTCTGTTTCTGAGTTATTTCACTTAAGAGCCTCCAGCTCCATCCATTTTGCTGTGAGAGACATGATTTCATTCTTTTTTTTTCTTTTTGAGATGGAGTTTTGCCCTTGTCGCCGAGGCTGGAGTGCAATGGTGCAATCTCAGTTCACTACAACCTCCCCCTCCCGAGTTCAAGTGATTCTCCTGCCTCAGCCTCCCAAGTAGCTGGAATTACAGGCACCTGCCACCATGCCAAGCTAATTTTTGAATTTTTGGTAGAGACAGGATTTCACCATGTTGGCCAGGCTGGTCTCGAAATCCTGACCTCAGGTGATCCACACACCTCAACTTCCCAAAGTGCTGGGATTACAGGTGTGAGCCACGGTGCCCGGCGGATTTCATTCTTTTTTAATTGCCACATAGCACTCTGTGGGGGAATATGTACCACATTTTTAATCCAGTCATCTGTTGATGAGAGGCCAATCTTTGGAGTGAAGCTGGCTGGATTCAAGTCTCAACAGTGAGACCTTGAAAAAAAATGACTTAATTTATCTGGACCTTGATTTCCTCATCTGTAAAATGGGGGTAGTAATGGCACCTAATTCATATTTTTGAGGATTAAATGAGCTGATGGACATGAAGCACATCAAATGGTTTCTGGAACACAGCAGGAATGGGAGGCATGTCTGGCCTTGTCGTCTCTTCATATGTGTGCCTATGAGCATCTGGGGGGCAGGGCTGCATCTCACGTCTGTAAACCCAGCAGCCAGTGTGGAGGCTGACACACAGTACATGCCCATTACATGTCTAATAAAGGACGGAGGAATCAGGGGCCCTGGGGAGATTTGGCGGGTACGGTGGACTCAGTCTGATTCCAATGGCGAGAGAGAGACAAAGAGAATGTTATGGCTCAGAAACATGGATCCCTGAAGATGACCCAGTGAAGAGATAGATGGCCTCCATTCAATCTCCTAAGACCACCTGCCCCAAGATAGATCAGAAGACACAAACTTCCCTCCATATGGGTTCATCCCACTCAAGCCTGCCATTCCTCCTGAGCCCTCCACTGTCCACTCATTCTGCAGACCGGTTCTCTCAACACTGTGCCTGGCACCTTGCTGGTGCAGGGATGTAGCTGTGAGGGAAAGCAGAGCTGGCCTTTGTCCTCCTGTGACACACGCCTCAATGGCAAGACGAGGAGTAAACCAGTAAACAGATACTCCCAAATGCAGTGGCACCTCTGAAGCCCTCTCATGGTAGAGATTTGCAGAGCAGGGTGGATCCAGAGAGCCAGTCAGTGTGCCTGCTGAGGCCGTGACATTCTGGGCAACGGAAGAGCGATGAGAGTGTCACTAGCTGACAGGTCTCCAAAGCCTGTTGTCTTAGGGCCAGCCCTGATTCATTTTCTACCACTCCTCAAAGCTCATTTCTTTCTGGAGGGCAGAGGTCAAGGTTAGGCATTCAGACAGTTGGCTCTGGGAGACCTGTGAGTCCTAGAGAGAGGGTTTCAGCACCTCGGACAGCGGCTGAGTGATTGGCCAGCAGGAACTTCCCTGTAAAGGGACCCAGCTCATCCGAGCCAGGCTGGGCTACCGTGGGATCAGGAGCGCCAATACCTGCCACCTGGTACCTTCTGCCAGCTGCAGAGAGAACTCGAGCAAGTCGGTTTCCCTCTAAGTGCCTCAGTTTCCCCATCTGTATATTTGTGTGACATTGACGTTCCTGGTCTTGAAGGGCCCTTCCAACCCAATGAGTCCATTTTGGAATAGTAGATGTGATTTAATTCAATTCAGAAATTACATCTGATCTCCAGATCTTGGTGGCTTAGAGAGGGTTCAAGACAGTGATTCCTGAGGGGTGGCGGGGATAGGGCTGGAAGAGATTTGATGTTAAATACATTTGTGTTTTGATATCTGGATTTAAAAGGGAAGATAAATCACACCTTTTGGGAACCTCTTGTGGTCAAATACTCTGCTAACCGTGGGAGGTTCCCAGAAAATGGAAATCACAGACTTGCTACCGCCCCCCGAGTGGCGCTTTGGATAAATCTCTTCCCACCCATGGGCCTTGGTTTCCCCATTGTGAAGAGAGGCTCTCAAACCCCACCTGCTTCTAGTGCTTCCAGAACTGTGTTCTTTCCATATCCATCTGTGTCTGAGCTCAAACAGTGAAGGACTTCTCTGCAGGGCTCCTGCTGGGCCTGCTGACTCTTTTGTAGCTTTCATCTATTTGCAGGCTCAGAGAGGTGAAGCTGCTTGTCAGAAGCCACACAGCTAAAAAAAATCCACAGAATTTGGAAGTGGTGGAAGCTGGGTTTGTACCTTTGGTTGTTAGACCGAAGTACAGTCTCCCCAGCCCCCTGCCATCACCTGAGCCTTCACCCAGGAGAGGAAAGTTTGAGCAAACAGCCTTTCATACTGTACAGAATCGCAGAGCAGGCAGAGCAGAGGCATCCCAAGTGAATCCCTCCCTCCCTCCTCCTCCTCCACAGTTCCTTCATTTGTTTAAAAAGAATAAACAAAGCATTCAGTTCGGGACTTGCTCTGTGCTGGGCCAGGGACTGGGGTCTCAAGGCTCCAAGATGAAGCAGGCCCTGGCCCTGCTGATAAACATGTCTCCCATCCCCAGGTTCGTCGGGAAGACCCCCGCTGACCTGGCTATTACAACACAAAGTGACCAGTTCAGGGAGTGAGTTATGCAGCCTGCTGAAAGGCACAGGGGAAGGAGCAAAGCCTCCATTTTTCAAATGCTGCCTGCTCTAGGAAGCATTCCACAGGGACATGGGATGCTTCCCTGAACAGGCAGCTTTGAAAAACTCATGGAGTCAACAGCCAGAGGAGAGCAGGGAAGGGTGCTCCTGCCCAAGGGATCAGCCTATGCAAAGCCACAGAACAGAATCACGGAACGAAACACAGGCTGGGAGCAGCCTCTCGTGGGCTGAGTGCAGCCTGAGAGATGCTGGTTGGACCACAGTTGTTGAAACCACATTTAAAACCTTAATTGTCATCATTTAAAAGCCAAGAGGTTTTATTTTGAGTTCCAGATTTTCAGTTTCTTTGAAAGTTTTGAAGATCCAGCTGGGCGTGGTGACTCACACCTGCAATTCCAGGGCTTTGGGAGGCTGAGGTGGGAAGATCACTTGAGGCCAGGGGTTCAAGACGAGGCTGTGCAACACAGCCTGAACCCAGCTCTACAAAAAAATAAATAAATAATTAGCCAGGGTTGGTGATGTGCACCTGCAGTCATAGCTACTCAGAAGGCTGAGGTGAGAGGATTGTCTAAGCCTAGGAGTTCGAGGCTGCAGTGAGCCATGATGGCGCCAGTGCACTCCATTTTGGGTGACAGAGTGAAAGCCCATCTCAAAAAAAAAAAAAAGTCTTAGGAAGATCTGAGCCCACATTCTCCATGGTAACAATTGGCACTGTCTCTGACTCACCTCACCCATTTATATTGTCTGCTTGGGCCCACAAGACATTTTGAGTTGAGATTCCCAGTCTACAGCATAAGGCCTGGGAGAGAAGGGAAGTGGGTGGGGGAACCTGGTGGGCTGCTGGGGTGGAGGGCCCCAGTCCTCGGCGTCTTGCCCTCCGGATCCTGGGGACAGAGAGGCTGATTTTAACTCAGGGAAGGACAGGGATTGTGGCCTTTCCTTTTCCTTAAAAAATACATGATCACTTTCTCTCTGCTCTGGTGAACTCTCCATGGCTCTGCTTTTTGGCCACTGTACAAGCAGCTAAAATCACACCTAAATGCTCATTTAGAAAAACAACCATAACTTTCCGTGCATCAAATATTTGCTTCTAGATTTAAAAAACAATCCCAAACACCTCTATCTTGGCAGTAAACACTTCCAACGGATGCGATGGTTTCCGTAACTGAGGCCAAAACAAATGTTTTTCTGAAGCCAAGTGATTCCAAAATGTTTGCAAAATGTTTCCCACCCCTTAAAAAATATGGTAAAACTTGCAAAACACTAACATTAAAGAATATTAAAAGCAGAAAGAAAAAAAGTGAAAGCAAAAAAAATTACCCCCTACCCCAATTATGGATACAACCATCTTCCTCTTTGATTCTTATCTTGAAGCCTTGTTACTAGAAGAATCTTACGACAATGAGTGCTGCTTTGAGGATGGAGAAAGAGCAATGAGCTCTCTGTCCTTAGGGGCATGCAAGTAGGAGCTTGGCTTGACTAGCAATTCCTACCTCAGTGGGCTCTCTGTGAAGAGCCTGTCTGACCTTAAAATGTGACAAGTATGTCTGAGAATCAGAGGAGGAAAATGAAATGATAGGGAACACGTTTTTTTTAAATGCTGAAATTTGGAATCAGGAGGAAAGTAATTCAATCCAGCTCCATCACAGCTCTGACTTCTAAAGCATCTGCTAATCTTTACTGAGCCTCGGCTCCCTCCTCTGTAAAATACGCAGCACCTACCTCTGGAGCTGCGCGTGCTCAGGAACTGTTCATTTTCTTCCTTCTCCCCTTCACTCCCAGCCCCACTCCACCACACCAATCCTCTCCCTTAGTCTCCCTCCTTCCAGCCCCACCTTCGCTGGTCCGCAAGGGCGCGTGCATTCTGGGCTCAGTCATTGCTCTCCTGGGCTTGGGGTCTAACGGGGCTGATGCTGGCAGAGTGTGTGCTGAGGATGGGTGCACTGGGATGAGGGAGATCCCTGAGTGCCAGGGGGGAGGATGTAAGAGGCGGCTTCCTGGACAGTCGAAACTCAAGCTGGGTCTTAATTTGTTTTGGCAGGAGGTACAGGGACATTTCAGGCAGGCCACAGCATGAGACGGGAATGGTTCTGGTGCACTAGAAAGACTTTGAAGAGACACTTGAGGGATGATAAGGGAGTGATCTTCCAAGAATCGCCAAGAACACAAAGGAGCGACAATGGCAGAGGCGAAGAGGCTTTCCAGACCTTCCAGCCCTTCCCCTTGTCAGGGTCACTAAGCGCGGTAGACAGTGGCAGGTGCCCTCGGCCTTGGCACACAGGGAGTTTCTCAGAGTTGGCTTTGGGCACACCCATATCCATGCATACTATTGCTGGGGTCCAGCAAGGATTCGGGGACCTGGGTGACATCTGCTCTGGTTCCCCTTCTAATATACCTCCACAACAGCTCCTGAACACATATAAGGCCAATGGGGTGCTCAAGGAGGCCTGCTCAGGGGCAGACAGCATGATGGGGAGACGGCTGCAGGATGACAGGATGGTGGTGGATGGTGGCTGCGTAAGTGGGTGGATTTGCTGAGGGGTGGGTGGTGGAAGGGAAAGGTGGAGGGAAAATGGGTGAGCGGATGGCAGGAGTGGGGCATGGCTTTACATGGAGTGGGTGAACGTGCCTGCGGGGGGTGCCATGGTGGCTGTCGGGTGGGCATGGGGTGGAGATGGGGATGTTTTGGGTGTAAGCGGAGGTGTACATGGAAGGGTATGTAATTGGGTGGTAGGAGGATGGTTAGGGGCAGTGGTGCACCTGTTGGCAGGTATGAGGCGTATGAGTGAGTTCTGGGCTGTGGGTTGGAGAGAGTGTAAGCAGAGTCGTGGATATATTGGTGGCTTTATAAGTGGATGGCAGCAAATATTGGCAGATGCATGACTAGGTCACAGGTGTGTTGGTGAACTGGTGGGTGATTGGGTGGCTGACGGGGTAGGGATGGGTGGAGAGCTGGTGGTGTTGGGGCATGGGTTTCTAGACAGACGGGATGGTGGGCAGAAGGCCTAGTAAATGGGGGTGGGTGATGGATGTGTGGGTGGGGGCGGTGGGTAGACAGGGTGTGGGTGGAGGAAGGTGGCTTTCAGCACTGACTGCCTTGTCTCCTGACAGGACACCAGCCACACATGGCAGATTCGTGGCCCCGGAGCTCCACACAGGAGGCACCAGAGCTGAACCGACAGTGCTGGGTCTTGGGGCACTGGGTGTGACCAAGACCTCTACCTGGCCCCCGGACCTCAGGCCATTGCTGGCACCAGCCCCTGCTGCAAGACCACCAGAGTGGTGCCCCTGGAAGCCTGGCCTGTGTGCCATGAACTCAGTCAGCCTGCGTGGGAGATGCCAGGCCTGTCCTGCCTGTCGCTGCCTGGGTCCCAGGGCCTTGGAAATGGGGCCAGGGCAGGCCCGAGGGAGTGGACAGGGCTGCACAGAGTGACTTTGGGGCAGCAGCCCCAGACTCTTGCCATCATCACATGAGGAGCCCTGCTGGGCACAGCTGTGATGCCAGGAGAGACACAGCCATTGGCCACTGAATGGCTGGTGCCCAGAGGGGCAGAGCCCTGTGGCGGCAGAAAGTGGCCTCCTGAATGGGGGGCAGTGGTGCAGGCACAGCAGGGGTGTCAAACAGCAGGCACACGGCAGGGGCTCAATAAATGCTTGTTGAACTTGTGTTCTTGCGGTGTGTGGAGGCCAGTTGCTCTCTGGGCTGTGGCTGCCCCGTCATTGCTCCACCCCGTTACTCCTCAAGGAGGCTGAAGGTGACAGCAGAGACTGTGCAGAAGCCAGCGCCAGACATGGCAGGGTGGGAGGGAGGGAGTGCAGAGCCCAGGCTGGACACAGGATGCAGGGCTGCCTTGGATTCCAGAGAGTGGGCAAGGCAGGGTCCAGGCAAGCAACAGATGTGGGGCGAGCAAGAAATGTGCCCCCAAACCCAGGCCCTAAGCAGGGAGGGTGAAGGAGCCACAGTTGTCTTCAGAGCTCAGCAACGTCACACCACCCTGACCCTGAGGAGCCTTTACCCTGCGCCTAGCACCACCTTTACAGAAAATCCCAGGGCTTAGATGCCTGGGGAAACAGATTCCTATTATAAAGATGAAGGGACTTAGGGTCACAGAGCTGAAATAACTTGCCTGAGATTGTAGAGCTAGCAAAGGGCAGAGATGGGGTTTGAATCAGTACTCCTGACTCCAAGTTCAGTCATTTCCCAAGAGGCCTTATTCCTTCCCAGAAGAGTTTCTGCAGCTTTCCCAGAGTAGAATATTCTTCTTTATTCATCCATCCATTCAGTCATTAACCACCACTCATCCAGCCACTATCCATCCATCCAATCATCATTCATCCCTCCATCCATCATTCATCCATTATCCACCTATTCTTCATCTATTATCCATTCATCATTTATCATCCATCCATCATTCATCCATCCATCCATCCATCCATTTATCCATCCATCATCTATCTATTCATCCATCCATTTGCCATCCATCCACTCATTCATCAGCTTTCTATCCATCACCTATGCCTCCATTCATCCATCATCCAACACCCATCCAGCCATTATCCATTATCCATCCATCCATTCACCATTCATCCCTCCATCCATCATTCATCCATCTATTATCCACCAACTCATCACCTATTATCCATTCATTGTTCATCCATCATTCATCATCTATCTATCATCTATCCATCCATTATATTTATCCATCCATCCACTCACCATCCATCCACCCATTCACTAGCTATCCATCATCCATCCATCATTCATCCATTCATCCATCATTCATCCATCCACTGTCTATTCTTTCGTCCTTCTGTTCATCCACCCATTCATTAGCTATTTATCCATCATTCATTCCCCCATCTATCCATCATCCTTTCATCCCTTATCCATCCAACCATTATGCATTTCTTCATTTATCCATGATCTATTTATCCATCCATCATCTATCATTCCATCCATTCTCCATCCATTTATCCATCCTTCCTTTATCCATTGTTCATCAGCCATCATACCTTCATCTATCCATTATCCATCATCTGCTCATCCATTCATCCCTCTATCTGTCCATTATCTATCAACCATCTATCCATCCATCCATCATCCATCTATCCATTATCCATCCATCCATCATCCATCTATCCATTATCCATTTCTCCATTATCCATTCATTATCCATTTATTCTTTATCCATTTCTCCATCTATTCATCATCTATCCACCCATTATCCATACACCTATCCTCACCCATCCATCCCTCCATCTATCCACCATCCATCAATTATCCATCCATTCATCCATCCATCTATCCATCCATCTATCTGTCCATCATCCATTGATTACTTGTCATCCTTCCTTGTATCAGACATCCATCCATCCTCCTTCCATGCATTGCCCATCCTCGTTACTCAACCATCCAGCTGTGCATCCATCTACTCACTGATACAATTCATTACACCCCTACTGTGTGCCAAGCACTGTGGTAGGCACTTCAGGTAGGATGCTGAAGCATCCAGAGAGGGGGTGTCTATTGTCATGAACCTGGGTTCAGATTCCACCTGCTCCACTTGTGACCTTGGGCAAGTTACTTGACTTTTCTGTACCTGTTTCCTCATCCATTAAATCCAGATAATCATTATACCTACCTCTTCAAGCCATAGTGCAGATAAAATGAGTTAATGTATTCAAAGTGTCTAGAACAGAGCCTGGCACATGTAAACACTCTGTGGGTGTTTACTAACAGGACAACAAGGGGAAGTCAGGGCTATGGGAGCTGTGGTCTGGGGAGGCTCCTTTGAGAAAATAATGTTTAACCCAAGATGTGAAGCTTGTCTGGGTGTCAGGCAGGCAGGAGTATAGAAGGGAAAGAAAGTACATTACATAACTTTAAAATGGCCCCGATGGCAGGTGTGCAGAGCAGGGAGATCAGGAAATGGTGGTGGGAAATTAGGCATCAGAGTGCAGTGGGGCCAGACCAGGAAGGACTGGTAACCTTGTTAGGGAGCTTAGAGTTGATCCTGGGGCAGTGGGTAGTGGGCAGTGGGATGCTTTTAGCAGACTGGGATGCACCTGGGTGTACATTTGAGGAAGATCACCGCAGCTATGGGCAGAGAATAGATGTGGGAGACACTTCTCCCTTCCTCATCCCTGCTACACTCAAGAAAGAGAAGGAGGTGGGCTGGTTTAGAAAAGTGGCCCTGGGGAGGGGACCATAAGGGCAGATTCAGGAACCAATTAGGAGGGAAAATCAATGGGCTTAGAGGGACTGAGGTGGGAGGAGAGGGAAGTCAGTGATGATTCTATTACCGGTCAGCTTGAGGGACGGGGAAGATGGAGACTTCGTGGTTCCGATGTCTTGAGTCTCAGGGGTTCAGGGGACACCCAGCTGGAGGTTTGTGCCCATTCATTCATTCTTTCATTCACGCATTGATTCATCAAGCGAACAATTTGTTAATTCACTTTCCATACATTCAGTAAATATTGATGACCTGCTAGGTGGGGCAGAAGATGGGGCTGGGAATGGGCCTGGGAGAGCAGTTATGGTCCAGCTCTACTAAGACCTTGAACGTCAGAAGAAGGAGTTTGAGCTTTGGCCTCATGCAAGAGGGAGCCACTGCCATATATGGGGCTGGGACAGGGACATATCCGGCAGGGATGTAGTCCTGGCCACCAGGCATCCCGGAGCTCTTATTCTCACCCGGGGTCCTGCTGAAGTTGGCGAGTGGACCGCAGGAGGTCCAGGAGATGATTTTAGTTGGCACATGGGTAAAATGTTAATCTATTTCAATAGTTGTGTTTATATAAATGTGTATTAGAAAAAAATGTACAGTGGGCACATCAGTGCCATGATTTCACAGACGTTACTGCTTAGGATGAAACCCAAATAAGCATTTAAGTAAAAAGAAAAAAGAGTTGGCTTAAAGAAAAACATTAAATAAACAATCGTGCAAGTGGTATGTGGTTATGATATGTGGACAGCTCGAGCGAGAGCTATGGTCACGGGGCAAGGGAGAGAGGTAGGTGGCTCCCAGGGCCACTGAGCTTCAAGTCCTCTGGTCTCCTTCTGGGCACCTCCAGGGCAGGGGCTGAGAACCAGCTGTCTGTCAGTCTCATGGAGCCTGCTGCAAGAAAGCTGCTGGTTAGATAAGAGGAAGCACTTCCAGGCAGGCTGGGTGAGTAATCCCAGTGGGTTTACTATAAGCTAGTATGAGAGTTGTCTCTATGCAGGGAGCGAATGCCAGCATCTGCCTGAATCTGGGAGGTGGGAGTCACCATCTGGTTTGAAGGCTGGAGGTGCCTGGTTAAGCACCCAGAGGCCTGGATGGGAAAGAAAAGCCCCTCCACCCCCACCCCCGCAGGCAGCTTTCCCAGCTACCCCTTCCCTGCACTGCACAGGCTCTGACCATGGAGGGAATGGCTGTGCGTGTGTCTTTGGTCTTGACACCCACATATATCGGCGTGACCCACAACCCAAAGTGCTTACACAATCTCATTCTGCTCTGGGCACCTGCGCCCCGTGTCTCTGTATCCACACCCCCTGGGCTCGTGTGAACATGCCAACCTTACCGTGGCCCAGACACACACACACACCATCATCAGAAGCTGACTTTGCCCCAAGTGCTGACCCTAAACCCACCCACTCACCACTCCTCCCTCTCCACAGGTTGATATTGCCCAAGCGTGAGTCAGCACCTTGTATGTACCTTCGTGCTAACTGCATGTCCACTGTCTCATCCATGCCGTGTGTTCTGTTGACCTTGTGCACACACTCATGTGCACTTCTGCTGGCCCTGGATGAAATGCCACATGTGCTGATGCTGGGCACACACGCTCACGACACACACATGGCCCTGGGCACACACGCTCACGACACATACATGGCCCTGGGCACACACCTGTGTCTGTATGTGCTCCGTGCCTCTCTTGTTGCTTTTGGCTCATGTTACCCCCTCTCTCCAGGTGCAGAGGGCCCATGAGGCCACAGTCCCTTCTCTGGCCAAGGGCTGACGGGCAGGCCTGGGCTTCCGTGAGTAACTGGGCTGCCTTCCCTCCTCAGCTGGTGGCTGTGATGGGCACGCATCCCCGCCACCCCCCGCTAAAGCCAGCCGTCCCGGCCACACACTCGTCTCCCTCGAGTAATGGAAACGTCAACTTGATTCATGGGCATTCGTCTGCCGCAGTCGGGCCTGAGGACAAGGCATGCTGGGGGAGGATCATCCCCCGGGAAGAGTTGCTGCAGCTAGGGTGTCAAGCCCCTGCTGGGGACGACGTGAGGACGGAAGAAAGCCCTTGAGGCCGTGGAGTCAGACAGGCCTGGGTTCAAATCCCGAGGCCACTGCAGACCTGCTAAGCACCTCGTTTATCCAACAATTAGTGACAGAGCGAGACACACACACACACACACACACACACACACACACACACACACACACGCTCCTAAATAATAAAACAATCACTTCAAATAGTGAGAGGTGTTATGTAGGTGAACCAAGGAAAGATGTAATTTAGACCAGGTGAGGGAGGGCCTCTCAGAAGGACCATTGCAGCACAGAATGAAGGGAGAGAAAGGAGGCAGGAGCACAGTGTGGGCGGGAGGAACTGCAGGTGCAAAGGCCCTGGGGTTGGAGGAGTGCCAGTTGGCTGTGTGCAGCACTCTATGACAGAACAGAGCACTTGGAGTTCGGGAAGAGGACGTAGGATCTGCTGGGATCAGAGAGTGTGAGGCTTTGGGGGCTGTGGCGGGGAGTTTGGCCGTCATCTTCATCTTGAAGGCCACAGGAGACCGTGATTGATAGGAGGGTTTTAAAAGGCAGACAGGATGGGCTCTGCATCTTGGGAGGTTTCTTCTGGCTGTGTGTGGGGCAGGACTGAGAAATGGGTACAGGGCAGAGGCAGGGTGACCAGAGGGGGCTGCAGCAGGGCCCGGCTAGGAGATGGCGGTGGCTTGGGCTGCGCTGGCCCCAGGAATGGAGCGTCTGATCTGAGGAAGCGGGTGTCTGATCGGTGCACCCATGGGGCTTGGAGATGAGTGACAGAGCTGGGCCAGGCTTCTGGCTGGGCTCTGGTGCTGTGCAGGCTGGGACGCTGCTGGCCATAGGAGGCCTTGGTGGAAATCAGAAAAAGGTGCTCTCTGAGTGGATGAATTAAAAAAGGGTCCCCTTCCTGCCCCCAAACATGGAAATGTGGCCCCGGAGCCCCCGGCTTGGAGGGCTGGAGTTGAGCCTCGCCCGGGAGCAGAGCTGTGGGGCACTGAGCGATTGCGCCTGCTCCAGGCCTGGCTGCCTGGGGATTGAGACAAACTCAGCCCAGCCTGGGACCATCGGTCATGAGGAAAAGCCTGTCTCCTCCGCGTGGGGATTTACTGCATGGGCAGACAGGAAATCGCCGTGTGGGGACCCTGCCCTGTCCCCAGCACCACCCGGCTCACATCATCCTGGTAATTGCCCCTTGGGCCACATGTCATCTTGGACTGACATTGTCTGAGCCTCTGCCTTAGGGGAGGCCAGGGGCCGGGCTGATGGCCACAGGCTTGGCAGGGGAGTGGGCGGCTGCCAGGATTAGCTGGGACCCAGGGGAATGAGGGTCCCTGGGACTCCAGGGGGAGCGAGACCAGCCTGGCCAACATGGTGGGGCCTCTGCATGGGAGAAGCTCTGAGATGAGGCCAAGCTGACGAACTGGTGCTCACTCTTACCCTCCTTCCCCGCCCTCCTGGGAACTTCTACTACATGTGTGTTGGGGGTGAAGTGCAAGTAGGATGAACCCAGGGAGAGGAGGCAAGGGAGGAAGAATCCCACGGGCCAGTCAGTTGCAGGGGAAGGAAGGGAATGGACGGGGAAGGGGAAAGAGTTGGCAGAGGAGGGGTGGGACATCGGGACATTGATCTCTGCTCAGCCAATGGGCTGGCTGCTCTAAGGACAGTGCCCTTTGTGGACCAATCTGCCAAGGCTGGGAGGGTGCCCTGGAAATTCGCGAGGGGCCGGGTATGAGCTAGTGCCACGTTGCTCTGGTGAAGAGCTCAGCCTCCGTCTGATGGTAGATGGAGTTGTGAGTGTGAGCACAGCGACCCCAGGCCCTGAGGGCTCCTCTCCATGACAGAGGTACTGCTGGTGCCACTGCAGCCTGGGTAAGGAAGCCCAGATCCCAGGGCAGAAGGTCACTTGCCAAGGTCACACTGTGGACCTGGTGGTTGGTGGAAGTGGTTGGTGGAGCCTACACTGGGACCTGGGCAGCTGGCCCTGGGGCCACTGTGTATGAGTCCCCACCAGCGTGCTGGGGAGAGAGGTGCCTGCAGCCCAGATCTCACTGCATCTCACCATTGTGCGCCTTCAGGACAGACGACAGAGGATTCATGTAGGGCAAGGGTTTAGTGTGTATCGGCTGTTAGGATTCTTTTTTTTTTTGAAATGGAGTCTCACTCTTGTTGCCCAGGCTGGAATGCGGTGGTGTGATCTTGGCTCACTGCAACCTCCACTTCCTGAGTTCAAGCAATTCTCCTGCCTCAGCCTCCTGAGTAGCTGACATTATAGGCACGTGCCACCACGCCTGGCTAATTTTTGTATTTTTAGTAGAAACGGGGCTTCCCCATGTTGGTCAGGCTGGTCTCGAACTCCTGACCTCAAAGTGATCCGCCCACCTCAGCCTCCCAAAGTGCAGGCATGAGCCACCATGCCCGGCCACTGTTAGGGGTTTTGTTGTCATCATCACAGCATACAGTTGTCAAAGGCTGCCCCTGTGGCAGGAGCTGTGAGTGGAGCAGTTTCCCAGAGAGGCTGGGAGGCTGGAGTGCTGTCATAAATGCCACACTGCACACGGCAATCTGGGACACGCCCACGCAGTCAGGGAGGTACCCCCAGGGCACTTGGGGACACACACAACATATTGGATGGAGGCTGGCCCCCTCTTGCTGTCTCCAGTCTCCGGCCTTCAGAGGCTGAGGTCTCAGGGCCCCAGGGAGCACTGCGCGTGCGTGGGAGGCTGGCGTCTCATTGTGAGGGGCCCAGTCTTGCCAGCCCCACTCCTGCTGGGCCCCGGCAACACTGTCCCCATGTCCCTTCCTCTCCTCCACATTCCTTAACCTGCTTCTATCTCAGAGGTTGCAGACTCACACGCTGGCTGTGTATGTGTGTGTGTGTGTGTGTGTGTGTGTGAGAGAGAGAGAGAGAGAGAGAGAGAGAGAGAGAGGTGGTCATGCTAGGGAGGACTGCAGGCAAGAATGCGACAAGAGGGGCTGGTGGGGACCAGGGCCATCTGGAGAGCACTGCTCAGGCTCTGGGGCCAGCTGGGAACGTGGGGCCAGATTGCCAGATCTTCCTGTCTTTCCAGAGAAGCAGGGAATCTGAATTTTAATGTGAAACTTGGAAATAAAGGAAGGCAACTCATTTTAAAAAAATTAAACATCATCTAGAGAGTCTGCCAAACCCAGGAGGTTGGGCCACCGGACTGCGGACTGCGAAGAGGCCAGGTGGGGCCTGGAGGCCTTGGAAAGGGACTGTCCTGGCTCCAAGTGAGGTGGAAGGTGAGGCCCAGAGCAGGAACTGGGGCATCTCGGCACACATGCCTGGACATGGGGCAGCTGCCACCTGCCTGGCTGCAGAACCTGCCCTGGCAGGCTCTGGGGGTCCTTCTGGAGTGGCAGTGCCAGTATCAGAACTTCCGGGGGAGTGGCAAGCAGGTTCTTCCCGCTGCTGAACAGAGGCAGGTCCCCAAGGGCTGGAGGCCTGAGGGAGCTTCCAGTGGGAGCCTGTGCCTTAACCCTCTTGTCAGCTGCGGCCGAGATCCATTCCAGTCACCTATGCCGGGGAGCCAACGAGCCCCGGCCCCTGACAGGTGCAGTCTGGGAGTCATTTATGTCCCTGTTTGTTAGGGCGCTGGGAGTCGGGGGGGCTTTGCACAGAATGGGAAGCCTCAGGATGTGGAGGGAAAGGAGGGCCTCTGTTCACCCACAACAGCTGAGGATGGGGGCTGCCACCTCCAGGACACAGAGGCGTCCCCCGACGGTTGTCTGGTCTTTCTGTCCATCTGGGGGCTGAGGAGTGGGAGTGACAGGCCAGAAAGGAGCCCCTCTCTCCTTTTTCCTCCCTGGGAGATTCCAGCCTGGGACATTCCTGGAACCCCAGGGTTGGGGGCGGGGCAGAAGGGGAGGCGGGCTGAGCAAGCAGGATTGGTGAAGGGACGGGAGCCTGCCTGTGGACAGGCTTTATTTAACACTTGGCTCACTCAGTGTGTATTTCCCTATTTGTTGAAGTTGAGCCAACATTTAAAAGTTAGATTTCACATTAAAGATAAACGAAACGCCTGGATGTCTGGCTTCTCTTAGAAACCTTGAGGACTTGACCTCGTGATCTGCCTGCCTTCACCTGCCAAAGCCAGGAGCTGGAGGCTGCAGTGAGCCGAGATGCAGCCATTGCACTCCAGCCTGGGCGACAGGGCAAGACTCCGTCTCAAAAAAAAAAAAAAAAAAAAAACAAACCAAAACAAACCTTGAGGACCGCATGCTGCTGGCCGCTTGGATCTGAGGTGTGGCTGACCCCTTAGAAGGGCCCGTGCTGCCGTGCCGACCACAGTCTTTGCAGGCCAGCATTGACATCACTCCCTGACATTACTTGCCTGGCCCCTGAATAACAGGGCTCCAGCCCAGGGCTCTGGCTAGGGGCTGGAGAGGGTAAACAGAGCTGTGAGGCTGGGACTCCCCTGCCGACCTCCCACTCTTGCCGGGGGAATGCTGGAAGGGCTGGGATGCCCTTGAGGGTCTCCAAGGCTGGCCCAGAGATCCCTCCACCGGGAGGAGGGAGAGCGACTGCTCTCCAACACCAATGTATCAAGGCACAGCCAGGCCTCCGTCTTTGCAGGAACTCAGAGGGAACAGGGGGCGTGGAGCAGGCCAGCTGGAGCCCCTGCTATTTTCCCCCCATGCTTGGGGCTGGGCCGCTCCTGGTTGGACAGAGGGGACTCTCTCCTCTGACCCACACAGTGAAGCCAAGTGGGGTTTCTAAAGGACTCTCCGACCTGCTGCCAGTGCTACTGCTGCTGCCTGAACTGCAGCACGAACCTCCTCAACTGAGCCCTCTTTCCACTCAAGGGCTGCTTTATCCAGAAGCAACGAGCTGCCAGCAGTCACCCCTGGAGGCAGCAGGGGCATGGGGAGTGGCAAGGGGGAGGCCCAAGAATTGCGGGTCTGGGGGTCACTGTTCCAGGATCCACACATGGTGAAGGAAAACCCTGGGTCCAAAGACCCAAGGAGTATCACCCCTGCCCCCTCAACTCTCCAAGGCTCATCTCAGGATTTGTGCATTGACTAACAGCTTCCAAAGCTGTGGGTCCTGGGAAAGTTGCACAACCTCTCTGTGTGCCAGCTCCCTTACCTGTAAGGTGAGGATAATAATAGTGTCCACCCCAAAGGGTTGTGTTATGCAGATTAAATAAGTCAGAGTCAGGCATGTAATAACCACTCCATATGGATGGGCTACTATTGTCTGTTGATACGACATGACAGTCCCATTGAGTAGTCAGGGTGAGATCATGACCCCATCTGCAGCTCAATGTGGGCCTCTCTGTGTCACTCAGCTCCTGGACGCAGCATGGACTCCCCCGTCTGACCCCAGATCCGGTGACTCGGACTATAGTCTTAATAACATCTTTTATTAATTTTGCAAGAGGAGAAAAATAGAAATTTATTTCAGAGTTAACGCCTATGCAGCTTCTTTTTCCCTCCTAAATTGCACAGTACATACGATTATTATAAACATCAGCTGAGGTTCTGGGAGTGAGCCTGTGTCGTGTGAGTGCCATCTCCCTGACAAATCTGACCTGTACCCACGCCTCAGCTGGGAAGGAGCAGCTAGGACTCCTCTTAATGCAGCGGCACTGCTTTGGGTCACAAGAGCTGGTTTGATCAGCCCCTGACTCCCCCACGGCGGGAGGTGCTTGTCACATCTGGGAGCTGAGCAGAGGTGCCAGGGGCTTGGAAGCCAGAGAAATGATGGATCTTTCTCTGGGAGAAACAATTCTTATCTTCACATCAGCCCCGTGCTCCAAATGAAAAGCGCATTTGCATAGCTGCTCGAGACCCAGGCTGCTAAGCTAGTGAAGTATTTGCTGGGGCCCTTGGTTGCATAGGAACGTACCTCGAGTACAGTACCGCGGCGGGCCGGGCTGGGCGCCAGAAAAACAACGGATTAATATTTGGAAAGAGAAATTACCCACCACTGGGAAACCAATTAGGTCCCTGATCCGAGCTTGTTATATCGATGGAAATAGATGCGTTCTGGGCTGCATTCGGCTGGGGGTACAAGGCACATTTCCAACTCCCTGGGAAGTGGCTGAAGAGGGAGAAGGGTTGGGGGCCTGGGCAAGGAGCACCTCACTGCCTGCCTCCAAGGGCACAGGGGCATGGACAGAAAGCAGCCACCTCAGTAAGCCCAGCTGCGATCGGACCAGGAGGGACATGTGGCAGAGAGTGTAGGGAGGGCCTGCTGAAGGGTGAGGGGAGATGGGGGTGTGTCCTTGGTGTCCCCCACGCCTGCGTCTAGATGGCATCGGGGTGGGTTCTTCTGGCCCTCTGGGGTCTGGAGCTGCCAGCCTGCTAGCCGGCCTGCCCACCCTTCCGAGCTGGCAGCAGCACAGAGACAGTGCCTTGGCCTGCCAGAGCAGGCCTAGCTCTTGCCAGGGTGGATGGCGGGTGGCCTGGCTAATTTCCTTCCTTCTGCAGGACGTGCAGCCTCACCAATCCCTTGTCAGGCCCGATGAGAGGAGACAGGGAGCTATACGGAATGAGAGAGGGTCTTGTGGACCGCTGAATCCAGGAAACTGTCCCAACCTCTCAGCCAGCTCCACCAGTCCCCAAATGAGACAGGAATGTGCAGGGGCCGGGGGTTGCTGGCACTGACGCTCAGGCTTCTGAAGGCAGGTATCCCTGGGCACTGCCCTGCCTGCTGGAGCTGCGCGGTGGGGTCTGGTCTCCCCACTGCCCTGCTCAGTGACGCTCTGGACCCTTTCAGGCTGGATGGGAAGCCTCCTCAGTTCCTCTCATTGTCCTGGCCTAGGACAGGCCCGGCCCATTGTCAGCCCAGGCCCGAGTGGTCACGGGCCCTGCTTTGCTGAGTCTCACAGCAGAGGCATGAAGGCAGGTGTCCCGGGCTCCCTGAGGCCAACCTGGAACTGCAGGGGATTACCCATGGCCACACCGCGCCCTGCAGCCACAGCCATCTGTCACTCTGCTAGCATCCAGGGCTGTCCTCCTGAGTCCCCTCTCCCCAGCGGGCTCCCCTCAACACTGCAATCCAGCTCCTGGGACTGAGCAGGAGGGACATGGGCGCTGAGTGGGGCTGGTGACGGAGCCCGCCCCAGTGGGAGGATGAGCTCTCCCTCTTTCGCCAGTCAGCACCGCCATCGTCTCGCCGTCTCCTCGCTGATGCAGGTTTTGGGACGTAAGGCTGTTACAACAGGGCACAGAGGGATCAGAGTTACCAAGTCTCAAACCCTGGAGGGGTGCCCCACTCCCCAGTGAAATACAGCAGCCTGGGTTGCCATTCAAGGCCCTTGGAGAACAGTCCCTGTGCTTGGGGCAACTGGCACCCTGGGTTGCCATTCAAGGCCCTTGGAGAACAGTCCCTGTGCTTGGGGCACCTGGCACCCTGGACCCTTCCTTCTGCCTGGAGCAGGCTCTGTCACAACACCCCTCTCAGCCTTTGCCTAGGCTGCCTGGCACATTCCTCACATCCTTTATGATCCAGCTCAAACATCACCTCCTCCGGGAAGCCCTCACCTTGGGCATCCTCTTTTGGTTTCCCACAGCCCAGGGCAAACCCCTTCAATATGTGCTCTGCCCCTGACTACTTTCCCCCTCTAAACCCATGACACTTGGCTTACAGGAAGCTACGCTGTGTTACATTTGCCTGCAAGAAGCTGGCAGCATGTTGCTTCCCTGGCTCTGCCCCCTTCAGTCCCTCCCCAGGCCTCTGGGTGGGCTCCTGGGCAGAGGAGAGGGGTCTAGGGGCAGGCAGGGGTGAGGATGGGGGTGCGAGGCCACCAGCTCCTTCTGTATTCAGACCGAGCTCCCCCCGCCAAGGTGTGACACTCTGGGCAGAGAAACGCCACTGACCTGGGTCAACAACGCTCTGCTTCCGTTTCGCGTTGGCAATGATCTGGTTTTCATTCATCATCTGGACATCCTGATCCTCGGCCTGATTACTGTGGGGAGGAAGGAGGCACAAGATTCGATCAGGCTCCTGGCCGCGTGTCCCAGCCATCCATCCTTGTTTGTTAGGGCTGGCGGGGAGACCGCGGGGCCAGCTGGGGCCATACCTGATGGTGGTGTGTCTCTCCTGGTGGCAGATGTCCCTGTCCTCGGTGAAGAGGATGGTGTGGTAGGGCACGGTGGGCTCACACGTCGGCAGGATGCCCCCGACCAGGTGGCTCACCATGGCCAGGATCCCGTTGTACACCAGCAGGTCATCCACCAGTAGCTGCATGGACACAGGGGCGGGGCTCATGGGTCCCCCTCCTCCCTCCCACATTGACCTTGAGCAAAGCACGTTACTGCTCTGAGCCAAGGCTTTCTCCTCGGGAAGATGGGGCTGTCAGGAACAAGTGCCTACTGTGTGCTGTGCCGACCTTGTGATTTCAGAGCTTCATAACCACTGGGAAAGGCAGGAGCTATCAGCTCACATTGCAGATGAGGAAATGGAGGCCCGAGGGGCTTTAATGCCATGAGCACAAGCGGCAGAGCTGGAGGCAAACTCGGGTCTCTGGTCCCCGGGGTCCCTGTTCTCCCCATCCCAGGGTCACTGCCCCAAACCGGTGGGATTCTAGAGGAAAAGATGAAAGAAAATCCACTTTCTGTTTGCCCAGGGTGACACTGAGATCACTGCCAGGAGGTTCTGAATTCATGGCTGGATGGTAAATCTGCCTGCATCTGAGGACCAGGCATTTGCGTCGAGGGTTGCAACAGAGAGAAGTAAATCAAACTGCGACAAATGATAATTGCCGGCGGCCTAATTACCAACGAGCATAATTATCTCAAGAAACCCAGCTAATAAGTACTTACGCCAAACTCCTTCACCCCTCGATGGGGTGTTTTCGCATAATTCCACAGTTTGATCATTGACACGGTAGTAGGCAGATCGAAAATCACATAAACCCGGTTCACCTGTCAGAGAGCAGAACTAATTAAAACAGGCATGTTTGGAAACAGAGGCGCTCGGCTGGGCTGGGGACGCCAGGCGTGGGCCGGGGACGAGCGGCGGTGCCCGAGGCAGCGCCTGCCACGTGGGCCAGCCTGGAGTTCCACCCCCTTTCATCTCCTTGAGGCCCATCTTGAGTCAGGTCACGTGTGGCTGCGTTTGCAACAAACCGCTGAGCTGGCTCTTGGAGGGCCTGTGTTCCTGGGCCTGGCGGGGCCCTCATTTAAATGGCAGCGGAGAATTGGGAACATTCTCGGCCATCCCCTGCCTCCCCTCAGGTCAGGCCCAGAAACAGTCTAGAGCCCCATGGGCTAAAGGGACAGTCCCCAACTCGGGTGGAGCACCAGACGTCCTGATCAGCATCTGACCCTGTCTGTCCTGTCCCCAAGCCATCACTGAGACGCAGTGTGAAGGGTGCCGCTGGGCAACTTCCAGTGTGTGTCTCTGAACCTCTGATGGGGGAGGACGGAGGGGGATGCCTAGATCGGGGAAGAATCCAGCGGGGAGAGCGGGATGGGGCAGCCTCAAACATCCCTCCCTCCCCACCCCCAACCAAGGTTCTCAGATATTAGGGGCCCCTCCCTTGCAAGACAGAACCAAGAAATAAGCATTCCACACTGGCCACAGGCTGCAGGCTGAGTCCTGCCCCAGGCCCTGGTCCCCAGCTTGTGACCATCCTCAGAATGTTCCAAGAGGGAGCAGGGCTGCTGGGGTAGGGACAGCCTCCTGGCTGGACCAGGGAACAATAAAGGTCAGGGCAAGGGTCCTCAAACTCAGCTGCCTATGAGGCTCAAGCAGATTCAGATGTTGGAGTCCAGCCTCAAGAGCAACAGCTGAGGTCGCCTCACCCCAAAAGGCCTTCCAGTGCAAGACAAAGGAAAATCCCTGCTGGCTGCCAGTGCATAGCCCGGGTCTCAGGGAGGACAGAGCTGCGTGTTCCCCCTACTGCAATGGTGCCGGGGAAGCTGATGGACGCTCAACAGGGGGTCTATTTTTAGGGTGGCCTTTGGGAAACTTTAGGCATAGAACCGCTGATGCTATACCTTCCTGTGTTTTGAGAAAAAAAATGTGCCCCCAATCCCCCACTCAGACCCATGGCATGGACAAGGGACACATCCCTGGTCATCTGGCTGCTGAGAACCCACTGTCCATCCCAACCAGGCATCTGGCCCCAGGGTGAGAGGCTTGAGGGGGAGCTGACCACCCCGTCCGCGCCATGTGGCCTCTCCCTTCCTCTCCACCGCAGCCATGTCCGCTCACCATGAGGCCTCCCCGCTAAAAGCTAAGCAGGGCCCAGTACAAGGTTTGAGATCTGGGAAACCGAGTGAGTTGGTCGGAAGAGCTGACCAGGCCGATTTGGGGCCAGAAGGAGGGTAGGGCGGCCGTGTCGGGGTCATCTACCCGGTGATGTAGGGAGGAGCAGAAAGAGTGAGTGTGTGGAGAGCTGGGTGCAGAGGAAGAGGGCAGTGACTGCAAAGCCAGCCAGGCGGAGCAGAGAGCCACAGAGCTGCCTGCGGGACTGAGGATGCCCAAGCCCCTCGGGCAGCTGCGCTGGGGCTCCTGGCTTCAGATTCCCATGGGGCCCCTTTCGCCCCTGGTGTCCCCTCATAAAAGAGAAAGAACTGCTGGCCTGGAAAAGCTGACCCCATCAGGCATGTTAGCAAAGACCTAAACCTTTCCAACAGCTCCCACGCATCTTGGCTTGTTCAAGATTAATTTGACCTAGAAGAAATGTGTGTCACTGAGACCAGGGAAAGAGAATCCCCGGGAACTCACCAGGCCTGGCAGGATGGGAGCCAGCCACATGTGCCTGCCATCACTGGTGTCGTTCACTTGGTCGATGAGCTTGTCTGGGGTGCGGACGTCCCCGCCCACACCCTCCAGAGAGTTCACGCTGTCAGGGAAGGCGGCGATATCTGAGGAGGTGTCTAAGTTGCCATAACCCAAATCTGTGCGCTCGGAGCTGCCAGCCGCCCTCAGGCTGCCAGCGTGGCTCAGGGGACTCGGGCTGGCAGGGCTGATGATTTGGGCATCTGGGGCAGTGACAGCTGAACTGGATGTGTCCTGGGGAAACTGGGAGTGCTGGGGTCAAGGGGAGCAGGTGTGTGTGGAGGGGTGGTCAGTTTTAAGTACAAAGAGAAGAAAACCACACAGAAGGCCAGCTGAAAAAGAGGCCCTGCAGGGAACTGCCGGAGGTGGCGACGTAAAACAGTGCTGCTGCTTGGGAGGGTGGAGGGCAAGCTCTGTGGAAGTTTTCTTTGGGAAAGGAATGGGGCAGTGGCTGGATTCTACCCTGGCAGGGGAGGACCGTGCCAAGTCTCTCTAACTGGCCAGTGTGGAAGGACCCGGGGCAGCTGGACCCAGTTAATGTGATCTGCAGAACCCAGCTTCTAGCTATGCCTCTGCCATTTTGGCCTGTGAGAGCTTGGGCAAGTCACATGGCAACCCTGGGCCTGTTTTCCCATCTGCAAAATGGGTATAAAAACCTGCAGCTCCTGGAATGAATGCGAGAATCTCAGCGCACTAGATGCGAGCCCTCTTGGTAAAAATCAGTGAAACTTTATAGCTCTGAGGAGTCACTAATTATGATCAAAAACATCAAGAATCATTCACCCCAGATGAGGAGGGTGGTGGCACGAGGGGAAGGCAGGAAGGGATCCGACTGGAACCCAGGGACCCCAAACAGATGCAAGGCAGGCTTTGGGTTTTGACCTGACTGGTATTTCCCTAACTGTGGTGGGCCAGGGATCACAGGCTCAAGATCCAAGAGGGGCCAGGCAGGTTACATGAAAGAGGCAGGATAGCTTGGTGCTTGGTCAATGGCCGGTGTCTGGAAACAGACTACTGGCTGTGTGACGTTAGGCAAGTTACTCAACCTCTCTGTGTCTAAGGCTCCTCATCTGTACAATGGGGATAATAGCAGCAATCACCTCACAAGATCGTTGTGAGGGGAAAGAGGTAGCACAGAGTGAGCCCTGAGTAAACACAGCGTGTTTTGGGGCCTGGCAGATGACAATGGGAGGAGTGGGGGTTCTCCGCGGCAGTGGATAACCAGGTCCGACCGTTGTGGCTATGCACAATCAAGGGCCTGTGTCGCCAACTTCTCAGGGGAAACGAGATCAGGGTTTTCACGTGAAACCTCCTGATTTCTAAAAATATTAGCAACTCATTTTAAAATGCACTGGGCTAACAGTTTGCAAATTCTGGCGTGGACATACCATGAGAAAAGGGTTCCATGCTTAAGACATTCAGGACACACTGCGCTGAACACAGTGCAACAGGCTTCTCCCTGCAGACCTTGTCAGAGCCTTTAGAACTCCAAAATATCTGTGGTTATCCGAGAGGGAGGCTGTAGTTGGCAGCCTCTCTCCATTCACTGGACCACAGGACTCTTCGGTTTGTGGAATTCCTGCTCCTGATGTCTTAGCAGGCAGGGCTGGGAGCTGCTCTCTGCTGCCCGCCCCAAGGGTCAGCACCTGACTATCAGCAAAGCCTGGGCTCTGGTTCCTAGAGGGCCATTTCCCTCTGCATGGAAGGTTTCTGCTCTGTTCCCGACCCTCCCGCGCCCCCTTCAGCCTGGGTGGAGCCCGCTCCCGTCCTAGAAAGGATACTGTTTTCCGACAAGGGGATTTTTTCTCCCCGCTGGTCATACAGCTCTAGACCGGTGAGGCCAATGTAATACGGGTCGCCCCAGCTGGTGAGAAGCTGAAACTGGAAAATGACTGGACGCTTTATTAAGGAAAAGAAGGCTTACTTTCTTTGCGGAACAAAGTAAAACAAGGTAAAGAGGAATTGTTTTGGGTTTATATTAATGAAATAGAGAAAAACATTTTTCTCTTATTGAGACTAGAGCCTATTGAAATATAGCTGGTTTCACATTTTTTAAACTGCATGTGTGTGTGCATGCATGTGTACGTGCATGTGTGCATGCGCGTGTGTGCATATACATGTGTGTGCATGTGTGCGAGTGTGCATGTGTGCGAGTGTTCATGTGCATGCATGTGTGTGCTGTACGTGTGCATGTGTGTTCATGTGTGTGCCTGTGTATGCATGCATGTGCATTCGTGTGAGTGCGCTGCATGTATGTGCAAGTGAGTGTTCATGTGTGCGTGTATGCATGTGTGCACTGTGTACATGCGTGTGTGCACGTTTGTGTGTGTGCGTGTGTGCATGCATGTGCGCACATGTGTGCATGTGCCTATGTGTGTGTTAGGAATTCAAAGCCTTCCTCCCACAGGCCCCAGGAGACAGGACGGGAGGAGAGGGTACTCTCCAGGGAGCAGGCAGGCTGAGGAAACATCTGTGTCACAAACTCATTGTATGGTATTGAACGAAGCGCCCCAGTTTCCCTGGTTATGAAATGACAAGAATAGACTATCTGCTCCCTCTTCCGTCCCTTTCAAGCGGACAGGAGGCTAAGAAGGGGACACACGAACCTCACAGCACCAGGGACAGGGAGACCGCCATCGCTGATGAAGTCCCACATGCAGCCCTGGGCATCAAGCCCTTCCTCAGCCCTGTGCCCTGCTCGCTCCCCGCACCTCAGGAGCAGACTGGGTGGGAGGCCTGAAAAGGGGTAGGGTGGCTCCCAGACGATGGCATAGCCAGAGGCAGTGCTTCCGGAACTAGCCAGCTAGAGATCGGGCCTTAGAGCCAGGCTGCCTGGGCTCACTCCCCAGGCCCTACCCCTTTCGGTCTATGTAGCCTTAGGCAAATTACTGAGCCTTTCTGTGCCTCAGTTTTCCTAGCTGTGAAATGGGGATGCTAGTGGTACCACAGTACTGGGCTCTGCTGCCAAGGCTGGAGTATAGCGGTGCAATCAGAGCTCACAGCAGCCTCGAATTCCTGGGCTCAAGGGGTCCTCCCACCTCCGCCTCCAAGTAGCTCAGACTGTGGGCATGTGCCACCAGCTAATTTATTTGTTTTAAGATATGGGGTCTCATTATGTTGCCCAGGCTAGTCTCAAACTCCTGGCCTCAAGTGATCCTCCTCCCTTGGTCTCCTAAAGCACTGGGATTACAGGTGTCAGCCACTGTGCCTGTATTGCCAAGCTATTTCTATCTTCACCTCCTCCCTGGCTGGTTCCAGGACACCCCCTCCCCAGAACAGCCGCTGGGGTCAGTGTCAGCTTCTCTACCGCCTCTCAGCTGGAGTCCCGGGTGCTGCCCCCTCCAGCCTCAGCTGCCAGGAGTGGGATCTGGAACCAGCGTGGCTGCCCCAGTCCCAGCAGCTCCCAGTGGCCCCGAGGACCCGGAGGTCTTCTCATCCTCTGTCTTGGTTTCCATGTATGGAGTTCCAGCTGCCTCGGCTATGGCCACCTGAAACCCTGGCTGGGCCGCCTTAGGGCCCAGGATGAGCTGGTGGGCGGGAGGAGAAGGATACAGCCACAGGGCATCAGCGGCGCCTCGTAGTCCATGCTCGGGCACTCCAGGCTTTTTGTGTCCAGCCTGAAAAAGCACAAAACAGCACCATGAAGAAGCTCATGACAGCCCAGAATCACCAGCCGGTTACTCTCCAGCCAACGGGCTTTGAAGAAACGTGGCAGTTTAGCGTTCCCCGGGCTGCAGCAGGGAAAAGACAGATGAGGCCCCGGGGCGCGTGGAATTCCCGCTCTAGATGACAGTCATTGCCAATGCCAGCAGGATGCTGTGCCAGGGAGGCACGGGGCTCAGGGCTTTCCTAAAATGGACTCCTTTATGCCTCAACACAACCCTAGGAGGCGGGTATTTTTAGATCCTTGGGAAGTGGATGAGGAAACTGGAACACAGAGAAGTGAAGTCACTTGTTCAAGGCCATGCAGCTGGCAGGTGGCAGAACCGGGCTGGGACGCGAGGTTGTCTGGTACCACTGCCCCTTTTCTTAACCAAGGAGGGTGCACGCTGTGCTGAGAGCCAGGACATGGTGACGGGGCTGAGGGACTGGGTGGGGCAGGCTGCCTCAGGGAGTACTCTGGGGAGGCCTCCAGGAAGAGGCAGCCTTAGGAAGTGTCAGAGCAGAGCCTTCCATGCAGAGGAGCAGCAGAGCAAAGGCCCGAGGTGGGAAGACATTAGGCTGCTGGTGTTTGCCCGAGAAAGCAGCCAGAAGGCTGGAGTCTGGGGCAGGATGGGGAGAGGGAAGCAAGAGAGGCAGAGCCCTGATGGCTGTGGCCTCATGATCTTCAGTGCCCAAGTCCACCAGCCAGGGCCTCAGTTCCCACATCTATAAAATGGGCATCATCCTGGCTAGGTCAAAGGGTGGTGGGAAGGATTCCCCAGAGGACACATCAAAGCATACACACAGCAGGTCCTTTGGAAGGGTTCTTTCCTCCACAGTCCTCCCCACGGGCCCCCCTCCTCGGTCCAGTGTGAGCGCACTCCAGCCCTAGCCTGGTTCTCTTCCATTTCAAGGGCAATGTTACAATTAAGGGACTGTTCCCGGTGACCGGCCCAACCAGCCAAGCCCGCTACAGTGCAGGGAAACTCATTTTGTTTCGAGAGCTTGGCCTCTGGCGTTTGGACATCAGGGGGTTTAAATGAGTAAACTTAACGTGGCATTTACAAATCGTTATGAACTTAATGCAGCTGAGATTGGGGCCAAGAAATCCCAGTGAATCCATGAAATATTAAGCTCTATTTTTCTCTTTGAAGCTTTCTAAATCAGGAACACAGAAACAAGAGAAGGAAGGCCCTTCCCCAAACTGGCCAGCAGGTATTTCTGGAATGGAGGCAGGCTGTAGCCTCTTTTCCCAGCAGGAAGCGCAACGAAGCATTTAAAATTTTCAGCACTCCAGACTGTGAAAAACCCAAATGTCCCCAGACAAGGCAAGTCCATTCCACAGGCTTCCGGTGAGGCTTGGCTGAGCTTTAGAAAATGACTAGGTTGAAAAGCAATGCGTTTGATCAGCGTTTCAAAACCCTTTTAGTATATACATCAGAGCAACTTGCAAAGCAGGCAGGCCCAGGGGCTGGGAGGGGCTGTGCGTGGCACCCACTTCCCCCTCACCTCCTGGATGGCTGGGGCGGCAGCCGGGCCTGTAGATAGTCCACGAAGAGGATTTCTTGAGCAAAATCAAAGTGGCAGTTGCCTGGCCCCTTCCGGATGAGAAAACCCTCTGGCGGGGAGACGCACAGGCCGTCCAGGGAGACATGGACAATCTTGGCCTGGCAAACAAAAGAAATAACATGACTGAAGGGAGGCAGGTGACATGGGGACAGTAGAGGTGCTGACATGACCAGAGCTGCCGACAGCTGTGCTCACCACGGGGAGCCTTTCACAGAGCCACCTGACCCGGGTCCATTTCCCTATCAGGTGCTGTGCGGGCACTGGGCAGGTAGCAGAGGATGAGACAGGCGAGCTCCCTGCTGGAGCGGCCATGTGCATATGTTCTCTGGTCCACAGCTTTCAGGGGTGACACATGACTTGGCCAAGGCCCCGCTCACCTCACTACCTGCAGCGGCCTGGGGTGGCATGACCTGGAGGTCAAGGGCACGGTCAACGGCTTAGGCGCTCCCACGTCCACCACTAGTAGCTGTGGATGTTACCTACCTTCCCCACGCCTCAATTTCCTCATCTGTTAAATGGGCACAGTCATGAGTTAACCTATGTAAAGTGCCCTAAACAGTACCTGGTACAAGGTGTATACTTGGTGAATGGTAGCCTCTATCCTTCCTTTTTCAGTCCCTGGCTCACACATCAATACCCCTCTGGGAGTTCTCCCTTAGGACAGGACGGGCCTCTTCCTGATCTTTCTTCTCACGGCATTGAGCTCATCCTTTTTGGGCCTGTATGCCTAGCAGCGTCCCCAGTGGCTTCTGGGTCTCTTACGGCAGAAGCTCTGGCTGGACCACTTCTCTGTCTGCCGCGAGGCCTGGAATACACCAGGTGCTTTCTAAGAGCTTGTTGGATTCATGTGGATTTGAGCCAACATCTCTCACTATTCTAGCCAGAGTTTTCCAGCCAGATGGCCAGGATCTACTGGTCAATGTCAAAGTCCTAATGGCAGAGTCTGAGGCACCCCAGCCACCATCTGTGCTATGCGCAGGGAGGGGCGACAGCCAGCACCCCTCTTTGACTTCAGATTTTGAAGCCTGGTTCTCTTTGACACCTTAGCACACCTTTGTGGTCAGCAACATGGGTGCAGCTGCTGATCCAACTGGTTGCTTTCCCCTAGGGAGAGGCAGAGGAGCTCCTCCTGCAGAAAGGAAGGGAGGGAGGGTCCCTGGCCTGGCTCTCATGTGCTCCTGGGGCCCCTCGTTCCTTAAGCATTTTGGGAGCCCCCCTGTGTCAGTCACTTACAGGATATGTAAACCTGAAGGGTAGAGCTCCCTGGCTTCGGGCGTGGCTGTCACTAGAACCTGGTCCCCGTCCTTCTCCATCTCTCCATCTACTTCATCAAGGGGGATTCCTACCTGGGCCCCCTGAGCTGAACTTCGGACACAGCTGGGCCCATCAGCATGACTCCTGAGGTTTTGCTGGCTTGCCTGGAAAGGCGAGTTCTCTCTTCTGCTGGGCTTGGAGCTAGCAGGATGTAAGCCTGAAGCTGCCGTGGTGTGCCCCAGACAGAGTCACCCAAAGGTGGATCTAGCAAAGCAGAGGCCCAGGAAGCCCCGTCCATCCTCCAGGGCTAACACCTCCTCCAGGAAGCATCCCTGACTTCCCTGGGCAGAGCTGGACACCTGTCCTTTGCTCATTCCCTTCGAGGTAACCTCTATCACCACCTCTACCTCATAGCTAAGGAAGCTAGAGTTTACAGGGGATAAGCAACTTGGCCAAGGGCCACTGAAGGGATTTGAAGTCCTATCCCCAGGAGTCCAAGGCCCTGGCTTCTAACCACATGCTAGGGACCCCTGGTGCTCCGGAAGGCCTTTTGGGGTATGGGATCTAAGTCACAGCATCCATTGAACTGCAGTGGGAGGTCTCCTGTCTCAGGCCACGTGTCCATCCCTCCGCCACCTCATCCACTGTAACCTTTGTCTGGCCAGTGGGGCCCAGACCTGTGAGATGGGAACTCAGCCCAACATCCCCAGATGGTGAATTCAGGTCACAGAAGCTCTACCAGACAGACTGTTATTTGCTCAGGGGAATTTTAAGGCCCAGCGGCACAACTTAAGGCAGAAGACTGTTTTTTTAATGTCAATATATCTGACTTCTTCAATGTGTCAAACCTGGTGGAGTGCTTACAGAGACACGGGTGGCGCTGGGAGGATCTGTGACTGACCGGCTCAGAGGGGCATGCTGGCTCAGCTCCTGGAGGGCTGGGGCTACCAATCTTGCTGTAAGATGTCATACAATTCTTTTCTTTGTTCTTTTTTGGAGACAAGGTCTCACTCTGTCACCCAGGCTAGTCAATGGTGAGATCGTAGCTCACTGCAGCCTTGACCTGGGCTCAAGAGATCCTCCAGCCTTAGCCTCCTGAGAGCTGGGACTGTAGGTATGTGCCATCAAGCCTGTCTATTTTTTTTTGGTAGAGATGGGGTCTCGCGGTGTTGCCCAGGCTGGTCTATAATTCCTGGGCTCAAGCCATCCTCCGGCCTCAGCCACACCTGCTCCATAACACAATCCTAAGGCTCTAAAATAAATTCCGTGGCAGGGTACATGGTGGGGAGCCCAGATCTGGGGATCGCCTGAGGCTGAGTCCTGACTTTGTAAACTTTTACCTGGCAATGGTGTCGCCAATCCCCCATGGCAGATGTGATGAGGAGACAAACCCAGGGAAGTCAGGCCACGTGCCAAAGGTTACGCAGGTAGAATCCAAGCCGAGACTCAGATAGTAGGGCCCTAACTGAACTGCTACCTTCCGGCAGCCTCATCATTGCTTTGATGTGACTGGGAGGCACCCACGTTTATTCGTTCGGTCACCTAAGAGCAGAAAAGCCCAAGAAAAGGGCTCTTCCGAGGCGCTCTTCAATTCCACCGAGACGTTTGAGTCTCAGAAGCCCCCTGCTGCTTCTCACTCAGTGAAACATCACATGGACATCACAGGGTGGGCTCCAGGTCTGACCGGCCAAGGGGGAGACTCTAGCTGTGTGACCTTGGGTGGGTGAGTGAACCTTCCTGGACCTCACTTTCAGACCCTGAGAAATGAGGGCAATCACACCCGCCTCACATTGGCTGGGATGAGAATCCAGTGAAACGATGAATGCCCGTGAAACCCTGAGCAGAGGCCCGGCCCCCCGAGCACTCAGTGGACTTCAGGGCCAAAACTGACTATGGCAAGCTGGCGGTTGGGCCTGCCTGGGACCTCCCCCCAGCTCCAGAAGAAATGGCACTGTGCAGTTCCCTGGAAATGCCCTGAGCTCTTTAGTCTGCATTTGCCATTTGCAGAAGGAAACAGCAGCTCTCTCCCTCCCTGGACATAATGCCCCCAGCTCCGTTTGGAAAGTTCTGGAGGATTTATGCTCCTCTCCGGCTGCTACACCAGCCATTCATCAAGGTGCTGCTTCCCTGACACTGGACTGAGCGCGGCCACTGCTCCCCGGCTTACCCCGCGATAGGTGTCCTCGGGAGATTTATTGTAGTTCCAGAAGCGCAGGCCTGCGATGCTTTCGGCCCTGTCGAGGCAGATTGTGACCACGTGGTCTAGCCCCGGCGAGAAGGGGATCAGCCACATATGCTCATCCTCCATGGTGATGTTGGTGCCATCAATTAACCTGCAGCAATGGGGACGGAGCGGCGGGGGGCGGCTCGGTGGGCACAGGAGACATCACAGCAGGACCCCCACCCCCTCGCCCCCTAGGGCATCCCCCCTGCCTGTCACTGGCTGTATCAGGCTTATTAAGGGGAGGTGTGACTGATGAGAACAACAGTCAGAAGCCATCTCTCATCTATGAAATGAGACATTTTTAAAAAGGAAAAAAAAAATAGCCTATGCTGTTAAAGGTACAGAAAAGCAATCAACAGGGTTTTTTTTTTTTAAAAAAAAGGGAAAACGTGTCATTTTTCAGAATCCTTTAGCCCAGTGATCCCATTTCTGGGATTTTTTTTTTCCCCCAGAAGGAAAATGTATTCAACATATGGGAAAGGCTATCTGCACCCAGATGCTCATTACAGTGTTATTTATACTAGCTTAAAACAGAACCTAAAAGATCTCTAAATCAGGACATGGTTAAGTAAATTTCACAGGGGTTAAGGGGGCATCGTGAGGATGCCGCAGCCACATGGAGGAGGCAGGACACTGATTATAAAGCTGAGAAATGAGGACAAGGACCAGGAGAGAGGGCACAAAAGTGAAAAACATAATTGGGTCAAAGGGTATGGAGGTGAATATTTTTTTCAAGTTTCCAAACTTTCTGTAAATTTGCTGCGTTGGTTTGTGGCACATTTGAAAAGAAGTGTAGTCCTTCTTTCCCAAGCTGGGGGAGAGAGGCACAAAACACCAGGTGAGCTCTGCAGCTCTTGATGACTCTGTGAGAGCTGCTCTGGCCGGACCGTGCTCTGTGACCCCATGGCCTGGGTATCCCACGGAAGCCCCCAGCACCCTCGTGCTCTTCCCAGCCAGCGCCCTGTGCTTGTCACCTCAGCCCTATCACATGCCTGTCCTGGCCAGTTTCTGGTTCCCTTGCTTGGGACATCCTGCTCATCCTCAAGTTGGCCGGTGTTTGTCCCAAGGACAATCCTGCCTCTTGCTTCCCTGGACTGCCCAGCATGCCTCAGCCCAGGCCCTTGTCCTCATGGCTCTGGCCCATGTGTCTGGCACTGCCATTCAGAGGCCTGGTCCTGGAGAAAGGGGCCCAGCTGGCAGCCTCTTGAGCAGCCTCCCTCTCCCTCCCATTTTCCAGGGCCTTCCCCACTCCACACGCTGGATTCCTGGTGCCTGGCAGCTGCTGTACTGGGAGAAACCTGGCCTGCTACCACATTTCCTAGATTTGAAAAGAAACTTCTTGTTTCCTTTTACATTTTAAAGTTGTGGATTTGGAATAAAATCTCACAATCGAAGTGTTTATCCAAGGAGGTAATATTTCTTTGTTCTGTAAAAGGCTGTTATTAAATTGATGGATGGTGTGTCTGACAATTGCTGGCATCTTAAAACTGAGGAAATTCAGCAGTTCCACCCTGGAATGTCTGTGGAACTAAGCTGACTGAGGACGACCACTAGAGAACCTTCTATTTTCTTCCAAAAGCAATTATCTTTCTGTCCTAGAAATGGGGCTTTCTCCATAGCAAACCTGCCCAATTCTGAGAGCAGAGAGAGCTGCTGGAGCACTTGTAGCTGACAGTGAAAGGAAGGCCTTATAGACACTCTCAAGAACATCTAAACGAATTCCTAGCTCCATCCATAAAGAAGCCTAGAAACAGCAACCAGCCGAGTAGCAATGAGCATCCCTGGTGGCCAGACTGTGGTCTCTAAGTACCATTTCCCACTAAAGGAACCAGGGCTTCTTGGAGAGACGGCTGATTCCAGGTCTGGGATAAGAAATATACAAGATGAGCCTGAATCTTCCTGTCACATCAGAAGGCAAGAAAGGTGACTGTTTTAAAAGGACTCAGGACTTCCCGGCATCCAAGAGGGAACGATCTGAGCATCATTTGGGATAAAAACTGCCATGAATTTGACCCTTCAAATGCAGTACTGTATGTTTAAAATCCATGAGTTCATAATAATTGCTAAAAAGAAACACATGTCTTAGACAACGCTAGAGAAACAGTTATTTGGAAAACCGAAAAGAAAAGGAGGAGAGAGAATCGAACACTTAGGCTGCCTTTCCTGTTTGAATTGCACCACAGAGTAGCCAAATAATTGTGGGAAATTCTCTCTTCATTGCAGTTATTTCAGCAAATAAATAAACAAAAGAATAGTAGGCACAAAATACCATCATTTTGCAACCCCTAATGAATTAATGGACTTTGCCAGCATGACTGGCTTCCAATGTCAGAAAGAGCTGACAACCAGACATTATGTATGTCCTGATGGCCACACACCAACAGCTATGTGGTTGTCTTACCCTAGTGGTTGACCCTAAATCTGATCAGACGTCTAGATGTAATTAACAATGTACTAGAAATACGGGGGAGCGAGGAGCAGGCTAAACAACACAGTAGAGACGCAGCCGGTAGAATCCGTGTCCACCTGGTTTTTCAACAGATAATTTACAAGAAAAAAAGAAAAAAGGTGAAAGAGAACCTAGAGATTACAAGAGGCTTAAGAGAGAGAGAGCAACCAATCGCAACGCATAGACCTTATCTGGATCTCAATTCCAATGAGCAGACTGTTGAAAAGGGTCGAGGTGGGGACTATGAATCTGCTAGGTATCTGGTAATTTTAGAAATCCTTAACTTTTTCTTTTTTTTTTTTTTTTGTTGAGACAGCGTCCCACTCTATTGCCCAGGTTGGAAAGCAGCAGCACAATCATGGCTCACTGCAGCCTTGAACTCTTGGGCTCAAACAACCCTCCCACCTCAGCCTCTCAGAGGCTCTCCAGCTACTCAGCCTCTCCAGCTACTCAGAGGCAACCCTCCCACCTCAGCCTCTGAGTAGCTGGGACTACAAGCACATGCCACAATGCCTCTTATTTTATTTTTTATTTTTTTTAGAGACACAATCTCACTATGTTGCTCAGGCTGGTCTTGAATTCCTGGGCTCAAGCGATCCTCCTACCTCAGCCTCCCAATGAGCTGGGACTACAGACATGTGCCACAGTGCCTGGCTAATTTTTTTTTTCTTTTGTAGAGACACAATCTCACTATGTTACCCAGGCCGGTCTTGAACTCCTGGGCTCAAGTAATCTTTCTGCCTTGGCCTCCCAAAGTGCTGGGATTACAGGCATGAGCCACCATGCACAGGTAACTTTTTCAACAATGGTACCAGGATTATGTTTTCTCTTAAATCCCTTATTGCTTAGAGGTATACACTGAAATACTTAAAGAGCAAATGCTATCGGGCCTGGGATTTGCTGACTGATAATCTGGCAGGGGGGTGGTGAGCGGGTGGGAAGCATCCACAAGCCCCACAGTGTGGTGATCACTTTTCCAGCTGACCAGGAGCCAGGTCTCCAGGCTCCAAGCCTAAACACTCAGCAGAGTGACTTGCCAGGATGTGGGGGTGGTCAGAGGGACCCATAAGCAGTTAATGGCAGCAGGGGGTGAGGCCACGGTTCAGGGCCACCTTATAGAAAACCAGGGAGAAGCCTGCCACCAACTCTGCATGAGCTCAGCACTAGGCCGAGGGATGTGGCTGCAATGTGACATGCCATGGGAATGACTGTCCCCACTCTACTCATCAGGAAACCAAGGCAGGGGAGACCATATAACTTAGTGGTTACGTGAGTGGATTGTGGGTGTCCCCCAGACCTGCGTTCCAGTCATGACTCTGCCACTGCACCAGTCTGGGTGGCCTCTGCCCAGTTTTCAACCTCTTCATATTTCAGGCTCTGCATCGGTATATATAGGGCTGATAATGGTCTCTCCCACGAAGGGCTGTTTGAGACTTCAGTGGATGAACATCTGTCACCTGCTTCGCATAGCCCAGTGCCCGGCATGTAATAAGCGCTCAAAAACCAGCAGTTATACGATCAGTTATTATTACTGTCATTGCAGTTATTATTGGAGAGGTTAAGAAAGTTACCTAATAGTTGGCATGGGGCAGAGGCGGGATTTGAACTCCCATCCCTCTGACTCCCTTATTTCACAGCTCCAAGTAGTGCCCAGGCCCTCTGGCTGTGCAGAGCACGGGAGCCGAGTACTGGTCTGTGGGTTGCAGGTCCATATGGATCGATGCTGTATCTGAGGCCTGCCCCCTTACTGACTTGACCCGACCCTGGCTTATGAAATCTGACAAGTGCAGGGAAAGTGCAGCCACCACCGCTTGCAGAGACTTCCTGAGCCATCCCCTCCAGCTTCTTGGAGGCGAGGGGGAGCTTTCAGCCCCTGGGAGGCCTGGGTCATTCATGCGTAAACTCTGAACCATCCACTGCAAAGGTTTACAGACAGCTACTGTGTGCAAGGCACTCTGCGAAGCACAGAGAAGAAAACGCAGACCACGGCTGTGTCTGGAAGCATGGGAACCTGCCTTCCAATCCCGCCCGACACTTCCAGCTGTGTGGCCCTGGAGAATCACCTCCCATCTCACTTTCCTGAGCCTCAGTTTCCCTTGACCACATGACCTCACAGGGTGGCCGGGGGAGGGACATATGCGATTCTGTTTGATGTCTGAGTCTGTAGTTTCAGAGACAGAACAGTGTCCCCAGAACCCTGTGGTCAGGAAAGTAACCCTTCTGATAGACACTTACTTGTCCAGGGTCCGGGAGTCGTCAGAGTACTCAGGGAGCTCATTTAAGTCTCTAGGGGAGGCGGAGATCTGGTGCTGGTGGATGGGTAGCGCCTGGCCCTCCTTGCCCACCACTTCCAGGCCAGTGAGCCCAAGGAAGTGCGGGTCTCCCCAGGAAGCAGTGAAATTCAGCTGAAGGCCTGCAACAGGAAGAGGAGTGGCGCATCAGCACCACAGGCGACTTCTAAAATGAAGACGGGAAGAGGAATACTGTTCGGCCTCTACATTCCAGCAATTTCAACCCAGACCCAAAGTGCCTTGCGGGTGGGCTCTGCGCCTTTCCTCTAGGTGGCCTTGGGCCCAGGCCACTGCCAGTGCTCAGGAAACATCAGCAGGCTGCATGGACGAGGGTTAAACCTGCACACAGCCCTGGGTCCTTCCTCCGCCTACGAGATTGTGCTGTCTCACCCCACACTGAACATCCTTGGTGGCTTCCCATGCTTTCTGGCCAACAATGCATTCCCCATCAGACTTCCACCTACTTCTCCAGCCTCACTGTGCACCAGGGACCCTGGGCCCCACCCAGACTGTCTTTCAGTCTCTCTTGGATTTATATTTCTCTCTCCAACCACAGGGCCTTTGCATGTGCTGTCACCCCTCTCTAGAGCTCATATGGCCTGGGTGACTTGTGCTCACCCTTCAGATCCCAGCTCCCTTCCTCAGAGAAGCCCTCCTGACTTCTTTGGCCAGGTCAAACCTCCACTGATAACCTGCCATGCCCCTGTATGCTTCCCCTTCCAAGCCCTGGCCACCGCTGTAATCTCGTGATCATTTGGTAAATATCCTCTTGTCCTGCCAGATGGCTAACTCCTTGAGGGAGAAACGTCATCTGTTTCTCTAAACCACCGTATCTTGAGCCTGGTATAGTGCCTGGCGCACAGTAGGAGCTTAGTACCGATGAAATGATTAAACCAGCAACTACATGGAGACTGTTACATCAGTAAGCCCCGGTGCTGGGAACTGAGATTTTATGCAAATTGGCTGCTATCACAAGGACTCACGTGGGCTCAGAGTAGGGTGAGTACCTACTCTGGGTGACACCTCCATCCTTTTGCCTCTGCTCCCACCCTCTCTCGATCAGAGACCATTTAGAAGTGACCTTCTGTGGCCCTGGGGCAAAGCAGCCCAGGTGCCATTCATTCGCCCAGGACGCTCACATGGAATGAATCTCTTGATCAAGCCCTGTCAGATAATTGGCTGGAACGTCTCCTTCCTTAATGGTCTCTCATTAGAGCAAGACCGAGCACAATGAGCCCTTCTGCCCTTGGAGAATTTGCTGCTTATTTTAGCACCCTTTTGGGTAGCTGAGTTGAAGACTCTCACTCTTCGCAGCATTCACAGAATGCCAGCACCCAAGAGTGGGCAGAAGGAAGCTGGGATGTCATCTGGTGCCACCCCCTTTGCAGCTCAAATGAGGAACTGGAAGCCTAGAGAGGTGAAGGGGCTTCTCTGTGGCCATGAAGAGGGGCTGGGTCAGCTGGCCTCCCTGGAGCTTGGTTTTCTCTCCCACGCCGGTCACCTCCGAACATACTTTTTGTAACTTAGCCCTCAGGTCCTTTCCTCCTTAGTGGTGCCAAGGTAGCTATGAGCATCTCCGGGGCAGGTGAAAAAAACATGTGGCCAGCACGGCACCCTGTACAAGGGCTTCTCACCACATCGGTCACGTGCAAAACTACAAACTCCTCCCACCCATGTCCCGGCCGTTGCTATGTGATTTTGCCGCTGATCCCATCCAGAGTTGGAGTCTATTTCTCCGCTCCTGACTCTGCTTTGAACGATGGGACAGAACCCCATGTCACGCAAGCAGAGGCTGTAACGCACTCGTGGCTTGAGACTGCCGTGTGAAGCAGCCCAGTGAACCCAGTCGCCGTCTCTCTGGCCAGCAGCCTCCCCGCCGCCAGACCTGTGAGTGAAGATGTCCTAGGCCATTCAACTGCTGGTCCACCTCCCTGCTCATCAGGAATTTGAGCAGGCCCAGAAGAGGCCAACCAGGCTGGCTCACCCAGAACTGCCCAGCCAAGCCACCGAATTCCAAGCCAATGATGAATACGATTCACGGTAGTTGTGTGAAGCCGGTGGATTTTGGATTGGCTTGTTCAGCAGCAAAAGCTAGCTGACACACTCCTTCTCAGCCTGGGCCAGTGTTCCAATGTCTTTCCTGAGAGGCCTCCCCTAATAACCAGAGCCCAAATAGCCCCGCTCACCCCGTCACGCTCTACATCCTCATCCTGTCCGCCTTGTTGTTTATAGCACTGAATGCTTCCTGACAATCAAGCCTACACTGATATGCTTATTTGCCTTCATCAGTCTCCCCGACTATGATGGAAGCTCCCTGGGGCCAGGACTCTGCTTGTTATGTTCATTGCTATATCCCCAGAGCCCAGAACAGTGCTTAGCAGATGCTCAATGGATGCTTTTAGTAGAAAGCTCAATAGGTCCAACAAGTTTTGTTAACAATTCTTTTGTCCCATTTACTCGCAGATATCTACTGAACCCCTGCTTTTTAATTAGTCATGCTAAACACAGTAGCTGTCTGCAAGTAAATGAGACAAAAGAAAACTAATGTTTTACCAAATTCATAGTTAATGGTAAACAAATATTTATTGATCATCTATGTGTACCAGAACCTATTTTGGCATAAGAGTTGCAGGAATGAACAGCAGAGCACAATCTCTGAACTCAAGGAGCTTGCATTCCAGCAAAGACTGTCAATAAACGCATAGCAAATAAAGAAAGCCTACAGTTTCACAGAGTGATGAATACTATGAAGAAAATAGTAACAGGATAGGGAGTGACTGAATAGGAGCAGAGGTAGTCAGGGAGGACCTCCCTGAAGAGGCAACATTTGAGCTGAGACAAGGGTGTTAAGAAGGAACCTATCACGCTTTTGCACTTCTGGAAGAAGAACATTCCAGGCTGGGAGGAGAATAAGTTTGACCCACAGCTTGGAACCAAGTGGCCATGGGAGAGAGTAGAAGAAAATGAAATCAGACAGTTAGGCAGGGGCTAGAGCGTATCGAGAAATTTGGATTTTCCTCGCTTTGCCATAGGAAGCTAATGGTAGGTTCTATGTTGAAGCAGGGGAGAAACATGATCTGATTTGCATCATAGAAAGCTCCCTTCAGTTGGACTTTATAGGAAGACCAGGGAGGAAGCTGTTGCAGGAAGGATGGCTTGAATAAGGCTGGTGGCAGTGAAAATGGGGGAGAAGGGGACAGATACAGGATCTGTTTCAGAGACATTACTGCCAGGATGCTCAGTGGTCTGGATACAGAAGGAAGGGAAAAAAGTTTTGACTCAGGTGACAGAGGGGCTGTGGGTACCACTCCTGAGACGGAAAGGCCACAGGTGGAGGAGGCTGTGGATGTGGACGAGGGAGAGCAGCATGAGGGAGAAACGCCACCTCCCTTTGTGACAACACAGAGATGGCGGCCCGGACTCTCCCAAGTCTGCAATCTCTTTGTTTGCCTGGCAAGCTGCACTGCGATTCCATCTAATTTGGGGCTGCTCTGAAAGTGATTACTCTTCTTTTCCAGCTAATATCCAACGTTCCATATTCATTTTCCTCTGGTGTATCAATTAGTATTTATATAAATGGAAATTAATTTTGTTATTTCTCTCCCATGTTTCAACCCTCTCAGCTCCTTTCTTATTCATCACTGCTGATATTTGCAAAACTTCCAAAATTAGTGTCATCTGCAAATTAGCAAGTCATATATCCCCTTTCAAAACATTAATAGGATTGGCCGTATTTACCAACCCCGACGCATTCCCGCGGGTCACTTTATTAAAGCTCTCTCTGTGCTCTGTTCTTGCAGAGTGGTGAAGTGGGTTGAGGATTTTGAATACAGTGAGGAAAAAGCCAAAGGTTCAGAGAGAAGATATTTAGAAATTACAGGCCTCAAAACAGAGGCAGAGGGTGCTTGGTTGAGAGGCTCTTCTGCCTTCCTACCGAGAAGAGAAGAGAAATTACACTTGCCTTGCAGTAAAAAGGTCTTTGAGCTCTACTACAGTGCCATGTTCCCAAAGGCACTGAAATAACATCTCTGCAAAAGGTCAGGAGCCAGGTTCAGCAGGAGAGACATTTACAGACAGCGTCTTTGGGGAAATCATCAGATGAAGGGGACAGTGGCTGCTTCAGCCTGGCCAGAGTTCCTGCTTTCCTTCTGGTGACCACGCCCTGACCTGCTCTGGAGAACCACCCTACGCTCAGTCCACGCTGTTTTGGTGGCTGATGCTCCAGGCCTGCCCAATCTGAGTTTTCCATCTCCCACCTCCCGCCCTACCCACTATAGTGAGTCACAGTGACTGACTTAAGAATGGACACATGAATTAGCCAGGCACAGTGGCACACCTACAGTCCCAGCTACTCAGGAGGCTGAGGCGGGACGATCTCTTGAGCCAGGAGTTGGAGGCTGCAGTGAGCTGTGTTTGCACTACTGTACTCTAGCCTGGGCCACAGAGTGAGACCCTGTGTCAAAAGAACAACAATACGAAGCAAACAAATAAACACATAAGAGAATGAGTACAGGCCTCAAGCCAGGCCCAGAGACTTAATTCTGGGATAGTTGTCGGACCTACTGGGATTCAGGAAAACAGAAGATCTCTTTCATCTGGGACTGTTGGGTAGAAAGGAGGCATGAATGGAGCTTCCAGGATGTGCCACGTGGACGGTGCTGAAGGGGAGAATGGAGGGAAAACAGCAAGAGACGAAAAGAAGGCAGAGAGGGAGACAGACACCAGGTCTTGACGGCATCATTTTCATAACTGAAGGCAGCTGTGTGGAAACTGACGACCCCTAACTCTGAGTTGCATAAGCCAATTAAGTTCCCTTTTCTGCTGAACTCAGCTTGAATTAAATTTCCATTGTTCATGCCCCGCACACACACACAAATCCTGACCGACTTAGGGGGAGAACCAAATTGAATAAAACAATGTCTGTGTTTTGGGACCTCACAAGCTTCATGGGGACACCGACTCTTGCACAGAGACTTCTGATGCGAGGTGGTGTCCCAGTGAGAACCCCAAGGCAATCTGCTAGTGTCGGGGGCATGTGGGCTCTGGATTCAAATACCTCTGCTTCCACTCCCAGCTTCCGTACTGGCCTTGTGACCTTAGGGAGGTGAATGCATCTCTCTGAACCTCGGCTGCCTGATCTCAAGGAAAACAGAGCTAGGAGTGTTCCAGAAAGATAAGGCAGAGAAAGCCCAGCACAGTGCCTGGCTGGGAGATGAAACCCAGCCTCAAACCAGGCTCTTGCCTAATGGTAGGTCGGCCTTTAAAACTGCTGCTATTCGAAAGTAATTGAGAGAGGGCTTTGGAATGTAAGGGGCTATGAGAATTCCAAATAAGGCACTTTCCTCTAAGGCACTTTCTAAGAGATCATCGGTGCTTTTGGAGTGGGTGAGGGAGAGACGAATTTTCCCAGGGGATGATAGGGAAGATTCCTGGGGAGGGGAATGGGTTGCAGAAGGGCTTTAAGCGAGGGGATGTGGAGCTCACTTAGGGCACTGCTCAGACCCCACCTCCCACCCCCACAAACAAAGACTTGGTCTTGTGGTGGCTGGAAGTACCGACAGCTGGCAGCTCACCACTGAGGCCCTTGACTTGTGACGGCCCTTGGCTTGTGACGGCCCTTGGCTGAAGTGGGTCTCCTTGCAAAAAGCCATGCCAGGCCGGGCACAGTGGCTCACACCTGTAATCCCAGCACTTTAGGAGGCTGAGGTGGGCGGATCACGAGGTCTGGAGTTTGAGACCAGCCTGATCAACATGGTGAAACCCTGTCCCTACTAAAACTACAAAAATTAGCCAGGCGTGGTGGTGTGCACCTGTAATCCCAGCTACTCGGGAGGCTAAGCAGGAGAATCTCTTGAATTAGGGAGGCAGAGGTTGCAGTGAGCCGAGATCATGCCACTGTACTCCAGCCTGGGCGACAGAGCAAGGCTATGTCAAGATAAATAAATAAAAATAAAAAATAAAAAGCCATGCCCCTCCCCAGGGGCAGCCCATAGCCAGTGCCATGTTGATATAGACAGACAAGGACATGGCCCCTCACTCAACTCAAGATGACCCCAAAGGGCCACCCTAGCTTCCGAGCTCCCCGTGGAGCAGGCTGAGGCCTCAAAGTGGCTACACCACAGACCAGCTTCTCCCTCTGCCCAGTCCTGCCTCCCGCCCTTCCCTGACAAGCGTGCACCCCAGTAAACTCCATCTAGGAGTGTGCGTCTAGGGAACCCAGTCAGCGACAGGCCATCTTCAGAAGGCAGAGATGAAGCAGGGAGGCATCTGTGGTGGAAGCTGTGGCTTGCACAGAAGCCTGCAGGTGGACTCCTGAGATGGCATGGAGGGGAGAACAGGAAGGGCTGATACCAGGACTCAGGGAGGCTCCAGCTTCATTTTGGAGATGAGGATGGGGGAGGGGAGAGAGGGGAGCCTGACAGCGTCACATCTTTGGTTCTCAGAAGATAAAGTAGAAGTGGGTCACTTTCACAGGGGGCAGGAGAGAGCAGAAAGCGAGGCTGCCAGGAACCTGGTTAGCAGGGCGCAGGAGGGAAGGGATCGCAGTCAGCAGTGACCTTGGGCCTCAAGATTGCCTAGGATGGGGAGGGCTGGAGTAGACGCACATGGATGAAGAGAGAAGCTGGCTGGAAGGGTCCACGGAAAAAGAAGGGTGATGAACAGGCCTGGCAGAAACCCCCTGGATTAGCTCAGAGGTCACCAACTGGCAGCTGGCTGGCCACATACACAATATGTGTTTTCTTTGGCTCATGTGGTATTTTAAAACAGGAGGAAATTCATCACTAACATTAAAGTAACTAACATCACTAACACCGCGTAAGACTCTAGATTTCCGACTTTTTCTGAGAAGACCAGGTACCCTGGGCCCGTGTGTCTGTCCCCACCCCTGGGGCAGGGTGGCTGCAGGTTTTCTCTGCCTGCGCATCTGCTTTTCGGTGGAGGTGGAAGAGACAGCTTGAGGCGCTGCACCAAGAGACACTGTGGGTCTCTTCAGGCGCTTATGTCCTCTTATTCTGTGCTTTCTGGGTGCTAGCCTTCTGGGTCAGGGTCATAGCTAACACATAGGGTGTCTGCATGTAAAATGCAAAAATGCCCCTCAGGGAGGGCAAAATGTAAAGAGATGCCCCTCCTCTGGAGTGGGGCGGCCCTGCTAGGGCCAGGGAGCTGAGCGCAGGCTGGCTTCAGCCTCCACTTGCCCATGGCCTGGTGCAGGGTCCAACCCACCCAACTGTCCAGGGAAACCTTGTGCCAAGTGGCCACCACTCCCCCGACCCTGGATGGTCCTCCTTCCACCTGACATTGCTCTGGGAGAGGTACTCACAGATTCCATGGTAGATGCCTGGCTCTGGCATGGTGACTTGGGGGACAGTAGGACTGGATGGGAGCTCCAGCTCTGGGACCTGCACACAGGTTGGAGAAGCAGAGGAAAAGGGGGTGGTTTTAGTGATACCCACACAGCTGGCTGGCTGTTCCTCCAGATACCACTGCCCACCCTGTGCCCAGGTAAGTCCCTATGTCTTTTCCTGGATTTTCTGCCTTTGTCGAACTTGTGGGTCCAGTGATACAGGCAGACCCTTACCCTCTGGGGTCTGCACCCTCGCCAGCAACTCTCACTGACAGGGGAGGAGCCTGATGTTAACAGCTAAGGTGTTTAGATTTCCTCCAACAGGGAAGGACCTAATAAATGTTTGTGTGGTGAGCTGGAGGAAGAAAGAAAGGAAGGAAGGAAAGGAAAAGGAAGGGAAGAAGAGAAGGAAGAGAGGAAGGAAGGAAGGAAGGAGGGAGGGAAGGAAAGAAGGAAGGAAAGAAGGAGGGAGGCAGGAGGGAAAGGGATGAAGGAGGGAAGGAAGGAGAGAAGGAGGGAGGGAAGGAAGGAGGGAGGGAGGGAAGGAAGGAGGGAGGGAGGGAAGGAAGGAGGGAGGGGAGAAAAGAAGGAAAGGAAGGAAGGAGGGAAGGAAAGAGGGAAGGAGGGAGGGAAGGAAAGAGGGAAGGATGGAGGGAAGGAAGGAGGGAAGGAGGGAGGGAAGGAAGGAGGGAGGAAGGTAAGGAAGGAAGGAGGGAGGGAGGGAAAGAAGGAGGGAGAGAGGAGAGGAAGAATTCAAACCATAGAGAGTGGTTCTTAACCTTGGCTGTTCACTGAAGCAGAATCTCTAGGGGTGGGGCCTGGACACTCACATTTTTAAAGAGCCACCCAGGTGATTTCCACAGGTAGCCAGGATGAAAACATTCTGGTCTTCAGGCTGCCACACGCTTCTAGGGCCTTACGTATAAACTATTTGCTCATTGTCTCTTTGCACCATAAGTGAAGGCAAAAGAGCCTTTACTGCTTCACAGCGAGGAAAGCTGAGGTGCAAAATGAAGTGAAGGCGCCGGTCTCCCATGAGACAGAGAGAGTGATCCCCCCCCCCCCCCGGGCCCCTCACAGCGCTGGGCCCATCAGAGTCCCTGACAAGCGCCTTTGTCATTTGGAAAACACTGGGCAAACGGAAGAGCGCAGGGGGGACCCCCACCTGGAGCCCCTGGGTCGAATCCTGAGCACAGGCATGGCTTGTGGCCTAAAGAAGGTTTGAAAACATCTGAATTCATGGCTGGTATTTTAAAATGGAGACATTTTACAGAAAAATCCAGCTTTCTGGCTTCTCCTGTAAAAATCAGGAAAAGTGGCAACAAGGGGCTCGTCACTCTTGGTGGCGCTTTCCTTAGGTATGGGGAGGGGCACGCACTCCCCAGCTGCCTCTGCCTCCCCACGCCCCGCTCTGCCTGGCTGTGGGGTACAGTCCCCGACGAACACCGCGGGGTCCACAGGACATGTCGCCGCCCTGCCTCGGTCATGGCCTTCCCACAGCTCAGCCCCATCGCCTGTGGCTTCTACTGTCCCCGCTTCTCCCCCACCCTCTTTAACCATCTCCTCTTTCTCCTATTGGTTCTGACTTGAACTGACCCTCATCTCTCATTTTAAAAGATTTGTGTATCTGGCTGAGTGTGGCGGCTCATACCTGTAATCCCAGCACTTTGGGAGGCCAAGGTGGGAGGAGCGCATGAGTCCAGGAGTTCATGATCAACCTGGGCAACACAGCAAGACCTCATCTCTACAAAAAATAAAAAAAGCTAGCCAGGCGTGGTGGTGTGCACCTGTAGTCTCAGCTACTCTGGAGGCTGAGGTGGGAGGATTGCTTGAGGCCCAGGAGTCTGAGGCTGCAGTGAGCTGTGACGATGCCACTATACTCCAGCCTGGGCGACAGAGCAACATCCTGTCTCTAAACAATATAAACAGTAATGAGTTGCTTATCCATTAAAAGCATGCACTGTGGGATCACGCATTCACGTTCTACCTTTGGTTCTGTCATGACGTGACCCTGGGCAAGTCACTTGACTTGTCTGAGCGTCAGTTTCCAAAATGGCAACCTCCACTCACAGGGTTGCCACGAGGGTGAAACAAGAACGCTGTGTCCCCTGCTTGGATCATGATACGCGTTCAGGAAACCACGGCTGTGAGGATCGTTATTTCAATTGTAACTCTGCCTATGAAAAGCGTTCCTGGTCCTTCCATCAAAAGCAACAGTGAATGATCAAAACCCAACCCAAAGCAAAAACTCCTCTGAGACTGTCAACCTCTGAATTGCAGAGATGACACAGAGCTCATTTCTCCCAGCTTTGATTAAAATTTGAATACTTTCTTTACTTTGGGTAAAAAAAAAAATTAAAAAAATAAAAATAATTAGAAAATGAAATATGACACAGAGGATAAAAAAAAAACACGAAGTAGAAAAATGGGACGTGTCAACACAGTGGTACCAGCAGCTTCAAGGATATCCATCTTCATTCTCCCTGCTCTACTCGGAGTTAGGGGAAGAAATCTATCTGGGGGTCTCCCCACAGCTCCCCAGCTCCAGGCCTACCGGGTCATTGGCCCCTAGGCCGGCCTGGGTGAAGGGCCGCTCGTCCCCCTCGCCGTCAGCTGTGCTGGGCCTCCTCAGTGCCTCCTCGTCCTGCAGGCTGCCCAGGCTCCCCACATCCACGTCAAACATCTCGTCAGAATAGAATATGGCCTCGAGAATGTCATCGTCGGTCGTGAATAAGATCGTGTCTCCAAAGTGCTCTGGGGCTGAAGGGTTACCAAGACGACAGAAGGGTCAGCTCACTCCACATCCCAGCGACTTGTCGATCAAGAGCCCAGACCCATCCATGTCTGCTATACACCCGCAAACCACTAACCGGTATTGATTCGTGTGAGCCTTATTAGTCTTCACAGATTCGCAAATGGAAGGCACGGACCGTAAGCATCACACGGACCTAAGGAAGGGATCTCATTTCATGAGAATCACTGTGACCTGTGATCCGTCATCAGGCCGGTGACATTTCTTTGGTGTGGGTGGGGCACTATGCCAGATGCTGGTGGTACCCCACCCAGATCCCGGTGGGTCCTTTTCTGGGAGTGCCTTGCCTGGAAGGGTGTAGGAGTTACCCCCGCAACCTGGGAAGACGTGGCTGCAATGAGCGGCTGATAGGTGGGGTTCTAATGCCCTGCTCCTTCACCTTCAGGCAGGAAACACCTGAAATTTATGTTCCAGAGCTCCCTCGAGATCTGGCCGAGGCTGGCCTTCCTAGAAACTATATCCTTGCTTCACTACGCCAGGTTTCTCCTAGAAGCACACCCTCCATAAGTCACCTGCCAAAGAATGCCCCATCTCAGACTCAGGCTCTAGGGGCCGGGCCAAAACAGGTGCTTTATGGAGGAGCTGAATGAGGTCAGGCCTAGCACACCCATGCTGTGGGAGGGGATGAGCAGACCGGGTCCGTGGCCAGGCATAGGGGCTCATGCCTGTAATCCTAGCACTTTGAGAGGCCCAAGTTGCGTGGATCACTGGAGCCCAGGAGTTCGGGACCAGCCTGGGCAACATGATGAAACCTCGTCTCTACAAAAAATACAAAAATTAGCCAGGAGTGTTGGTGCACCTGTAGTCCCAGCTACTCAGGAGGCTGAGATGGAAGGATCACTTGAGCCCAGGAGGTTGACGCTGCAGTGAGCTGAGATCATCCTATTGTGCAGAGCAAGATAAGAAAGAAAGAAAGAGAGAGAGAGAGAGAGAAAGGAAGAAAGAAAGAAAGGAGGGACAAAGGACAGATGGAGGAATGAAGGGGGAAGGAAGGAAGGAAAAGAAAGAAAAGAAAAGAAAGAAGGAAGGAAAGAAAGAGAGAGAAAGAGAGAGAAAGGAAAGAAAGAAAGAAAGAAAAGAAAGGAAAGAAAGAAAGAAAGAAAGAAAGAAAGAAAGAAAGAAAGAAAAAGAAAAAGAAAGAAAGGATGGATGGATGGATCTGTTGTTGGCTAGCCAGTTGATCTGTTTTTTCCCATGGACCCTCAGCAAGTGGCAGATAGGGGCTCTGAGAACATGCTTACAGACACGCCATACCTCCCGCCAGGGTTCCCGAGGCCTTGGCGATTTCTCCTTCAAAGATGCACTGGCCATCTAACAGCATGGTGATGTCCTTCACGCCTCGGAAGGAATGTATCCGAGATTTATTGTAGTTCCAGATTCTGATCAGGGCAACATGGCAAGGGTGCATGAAGTCGACAGTGATAGAGTGGGACCTGCCCGGCGTGAAGGGGGCCAGCCAGACATGCATGTCGTCCTGGGTCCTGTTCACCCCGTCGATGAGGTTGGTCACCACGCGGGGGTCTTTCCCATAGGCTGGTAAAATATTGATGTCGGGGGGGTCCGCTTTAATGTTTGAAATCTGCACCGGCTCGCCCTTGGAACTGAATATTTCTATTCCATTGAGGCCGACATAGTGTCTGTCCCCCCAGGTAGACGTGATGTCAATGACCAAGCGCTGTCCATAAGGCAAGACGGGGATTTTAAAGTCGCCCTCAGTGTCTGTCTCTCCAGAGCAGCCGTCCTGCCCTCTCGACGGCCCTGGCGGCTCCCCCTTCCTGGAAGGTGGGAGGTCGCTGTGCCGGTTGCTCTTCTGCTGCAGGAACTCATCCAGGATGTCACCGGGGAGTTCCGTGTTGGAGATGCGCCCCCGGTGGGAGCGGTCAAAGGCACTGAGGGAGGTCCATGACTCGTGCAGTGTGTGCTCCTGCTCACTGTGCCACCTTGACCATGACGGCGTCCTGGCAGACCAGGTGTCTTCTGGAAGAAAGGACAAAAGAGAAGGAGGTCTGTGAGTGGCACGCGTGGAAGTGGGGACCATTAGAGATTGTCACCTATGGTGGCTCTCAGCGAGGCAGGGCCACCTCCAGGGGGACCCTCCAGAAACCAGCGCTGTTGCTCCTGGCTGTCTCCTTAGCCAGGAGGCCTCCTGGCACTGGATGGATAGGGCCAGGCATGTTACCATCCTGCACTGCCTGGGGACCCCGGCTCAGAGCTTGGTCTCCTGTCTCACACAGCTTCTGACTGTCCTGAGGGGCACTCAGGTCGGTAAAAAAAATTGTCTGTGATCATCCAACTCCAGAATCTGTTTGTTTTTGCAAAAACACAAAGTATTTCTTCACAGACAGAATTTTCTAAGAATGCAATCATTGTGTGATCAAGGGAAGACACTTGGCTGTGTCAGAAGCGTCGCCAGGAGTCGTTCCCCACTGTAGAAACTCACAGGACCGGGGGGTGCTGCTGCCCGGGGCGTCTGAGTCAGCAACAAGAGGGTCTGCGCTGGAGGCCTGTCACAGCCACATGACTCTGACGGTGTTCTCAAAGACAATTTAATGGCAGGTGGAAGGCTTGTAGAAGAATGTTAAATGGAAAAAGACAGATGTGCATTTTAAATGCGGCGTATCCTGGTATGGATGACACGCACCCGTGTTAATAGCGTTGTTCCTGGTTTCTGGGTGGGGAGCAGGACGGACTTTTATTTTCTTCTTTGCAGCTTGATTGTTTAAAGTTCCCCACATGCATTACTTTTATTTTCTTTATTTTTTATTGTTTTAGAGACAGGGTCTTGCTCTGTCACCCAGGTGGAGTGCAGTGGTGTGATCAGGGCTCACTGCAGCCTTGACCTCCTGGCCTCAAGTGGATCCTCCTGCGTTAGCCCTCTGAGTACATGGGATTATAGGTATGACCACTGTGCCCAGCCTCTACTACTTTTATAATTAAGAAAAAATGCTATTGATTGATTGAGACAGGGTCTCGCTCTGTCACCCAGGCTGGAGTGCAGTGATGTGATCATGGCTCACTACAGCCTTAACCTCCCAGGCTCAGGTGATCCTCCTACCTCAGCCTCCCAAGCGCTGGGGCCACAGGTGTGCACCAACATGCTCGGATAATTTTTATTTATTTAATTTTTGGAGGTTTTATTTTTTGGAGTTTTAATTCTTATTTATTTATTTTTCGAGATAGGGTTTTGCCATGTTGCCCAGGCTGGTCTTGAACTCTCGGCTGAAGCGATTCACCTGCCTCAGCCTCCCAAAGTGCTGGGATTACAGGTGTGAGCCACCATGCCCGACCAAAAATGCTATTTAAAAAAAATCAGTAAGCCAGGTATATTATAAGGTAAGGAATTTACTCGTACACATGGCTAAAGCCTGTGTCCCAAGTACATAGAGAATACTGGCCCAGACTCATCTGAGGCCCCACGCTCCTCCTTATGGAACTTGAGAGCCACCATGCAGTGGCCTGTTCTTATAGCCACACCTCGGCTCATCGCCATCTAAGGGTGTCATCCTGCAAAAACAGCGGCTGCTGACACTGACATTATGTTTTTCCTTCTTTCATATCGCACTGTGCCCTGCACTCTATTTCCTGCCTGTCTCCTAGGGGGCTTGGCTCCATCAATTATCTCCTCTCTCCAGAATCTTCAATCACTCCTTCCCCACCGGCACCTTCCCCTCTTTGCCTGCAGACAGGCATAAATCTCTCCTACCTGAAAGAGGAGAAAGGAAGAAACAGGAAGGCGACCTGCTCCTGCGGCTCCCTCTGACCACAGTCCTATTTTCTGCCTGTTTCGCTCAGGTGCTCTGCCACCCTTCCCACGCTTCCCAGCCTCTCTCAAGCCCCTGCCACCTAGTGCCTCTTTCCAGTGGGATTGTTTTGCTCAACCAAACTCCAGTTCCCCGTCCACTCTGATCCGGGGGATCCTTTGGGGACCCCCCCCACTTTCAGGCCATCTAATTGTCTCAGTGCTGACAGCATCCTTCCAAGCTGGCTCAAAGAGGGGCTCTCTTTCAACTGGGGGTGCTGAAGCTGGAAGGATGTAGAGGTGGAATTGCCAAAGGCCATTTTGCTACCTTGTGGGGAGAACCTGCCTGAGAATGAAGCCATCACAGAGAACACGAGCCGAGAGATGGAGGATCCCAATGACAGCCTCTGAGCTTCTGGATCCAGCTGTGCCTGAAGTCAAACTCCTGGTGTCTTTCTGGCCTTTGCATCCATAAGACTCCTACAATTCCCTAACCTGCCACTGAAACGCCTTCTCTAAGTGAAAATCACCTCCTGGTCTTTGTCAGTCCTTAGTCTATGTGTGACATCCCTGGCAAACCTCTTCCATTTGGTATCTCCTGCTCCACTGGCTTAGGAGCCGCTATACCTCCCTGGTTCTCTGCCTCTCCCGCTGACAACTCTCTCTCCATCACCCCAGTCCTACCCTCCCACACCCTTAGTCTGGGGGTGCTCCAAGACCCAGGCCACTCCTCTCCTGAAACCACTGTCCTTCCTTGCCTCATTCAGCTCCTGGTCCCCAGGCAGGCCCTGCTTAACTTTAAGGGTCAACTTCTGCCTTCTCCCCCCTGGCACCATCCTTCAATTCCAACAACCTCTTAGGAAGTCCAGACGTGTCCACTTTGTCACTTCAGTCTCCATGTGCCTAAAATGGAGTTTGTCATCAACCCCTCCAGCTGGCATCGTCTCTCCTGCACTAAGAATCAAGACAACCGGATTCTCACCATGCCCACAGCTCTGAGTGTGGCCACTGCTGACTCCTGCCCCCTCCTCTCGACCCTCCCCACCATGATGTCTCTGCTCCAGCCCCGCTGGCCCTCCTGCCGCCTAGCCAGACTGTCTCTTCCAGCCTCAGAGCCTTTGCCCTTGCTGCGCCCCTGCCAGGAGTGCTCTTCCTCCGGGGGCCCGCACAGCTGGCTTTGTTTGTCCCCCCGCCTCCCTGGAGAGGCCTCCTCCGCCACCTTATCCTCCCTCCCGGATGTGTCCCAGTGTGCAGCACAGCTCCTGGGGTGTGGAAATGCCAGTGAAGGGCTGGATGCTGGCACCACCATTACACAGCCCTCGGGATCAGGCCTCGAGGCCGAGGGACTCCCCCTCCATCTGTCGGTTCCCCTGCCCCTAACCTCTGCCTTCCCCTCCTTCTCATCTGCCATTTAAAAAGATTTCAGAGGTTTCTTCCATCCTCACCCCTCAGGCATGAGGCTTAACATCTGGCAGAAGGAACTACCCGTATGGATTCTCATGACTTCAGTTTATGTGATTTGATTTCCATTGACTAAAATGAATGGCCTGGGTTGGTTTCCAAGTGCACCGAGGAGACAGCACCGAACGTCACGTGTCAGGGACACTGCCTGAATGTGCCAGACAGGCAGGGACTTTGCTTTCATTCTGCGTCTGCTTTCTAACCTATTCTCCACAAGTTGTACACTCTGGGTTTAAAAGCAGAGGAGTAGATGGCCGGGCGCGGTGGCTCATGCCTGTAATCCCAACACTTTGGGAGGCTGAGGTGGGTGGATCATCTAAGGTCAGGAGTTCAAGACCACTCTGGCCAACATAGGGAAACTCCATCTCTACTAAAACTACAAAAATCAGCAGGGTGTGCTGGTGTACGCCTGTAATCCCAGATACTTGGGAGGCTGAGGCAGGAGAATCACTTGAACCCAGGAGGCGGAGGTTGCAGTGAGCCGAGACTGCGCCACTGCACTCCAGCCTGGGTGACATAACAAGACTCCATCTCAAAAAAAACAAAAAACAAAAAAAGCAGAGGAGTGGAGGCTTGCTCTTAGACCTCTTCGATGTGAGAGCTGGCTGGGGGCCCATGGACCTCTCTGTCTGGAGACTCCATGGGAATTGGGGAGCAGCTGGGGTCAGTGCCCTGTCCTGTTATCACCATCATTTCTACAATCTGCATGGACATCAGAAAGCCACTCCTTCAATCTGCAGTCAACACAGGCTGGCAGGGGCCCCCGATGAGGAGACAGTGCTATCAAAGTTTCCGACATACTCCTAGATTGAGATGAATAGGACTATGGAGCTCTGAACTCAAGTTTGTCAAATTCAACTGCACGGCCATGAGGTATGTGGTAACTGCTACTAAAACAGGAAATGATGAAGTACTTAGAGGACTATCACTATCACAGAGCCATGTTTATTCCAGTGAACTACGCTTTGGCCATCAATGATTGGACAAGGAGTGGACACCTGACCCAAGCAGACCAATCAGCTTCTCCCCTGAGACTTTGTAATTGGTTGCAGGAACAAGAGCCGGGACATAGTTACTGGTCAAGGTGTTCATTAAGGATTCACCAAATAACACCCCCTGTTACTGCTCAAACTGGGCTGATGAGATCTCCTTCACCTGTAAACAACTGACTCCTGATGAAGATACTTCCAAAACACAGATGGCATTCAACGAGATGCTCTGCTGCGCATAAGAATTCTCAAGCTCACTCTCTCTCTCTTGCTCTCTCTTTCTCTCTTTTTTTAAGAGATGGGATCCTGCTCTGTCTTGATTTTTATAAGTTCCCTACATTCAATTACTTTAATTTTAATTAATTATTTTATTTTTTGAGACAGAGTCTCATTCAGTCGCCCAGGCTGGAGTGCAGTGGCACGATCTCAGCTCACTGCAAGCTCCACCTCTCGAGCTCAAGCGATTCTCATGCCTCAGCCTCCCGAGTAGCTGGGATTACAGGTGCGCACCACTACGTCCGGCTAATTTTTGCATTTTTAGTAGAGATGATGTTTTGCCATGTTGGTCAGGCTGATCTCGAATTCTTGACCTCAAGTTATTTACCTCAGCCTCCCAAAGTGCTGGGATTATTAGGTGTGAGCCACCGTGCCCAACACAATTTTCATTTTTTTAGAGACAGTGTCTCTGTCACCCATGCTAGAGTGCTGTGGTGCGATCATGGCTGACTGCAGCTTTGAACTCCAGACTTGAACTGCAGACTTTATTTCACTTTAATTTCTTTTCAGGTGTTTCAGTGCCTAGGTTCAAGAGGTCTGCCTGCTTCAGCCTCCCGAATAGCTGGGACTACAGACACACACAACCACACTCACCTTTTTTTTTTTTTAAATTTTGTAGAGATGGGGGACTTATTATATTGCCCAGACTGGTCTTGAACTCCTGGCCTCAAGAAACTTTCCCACCTTGGCCTCCCAAAATGCTGGTTTTATAGGTGTGAGACAGTGCAACCAGTTCCCAGGCTCTCTCTTACACAGGCAACACAATTCCGATCCCAGAACAGAACTTGGATAGTCATTCTATCCGAGCATTCTTGGTGGGCTGGCCTTAACCTTTCCGGAAGGGCACGGCTATGGGATTTGGCTCAAGGTAATGGATGATTTAAAATTTCTAAGCAACTTTCCTTTTGAGCTCGACTGGCTTAACAAGCATGAAATCTCAAGGGCTTGGTTCTTAATGTGCCATTGAGCCAAGCCTGAAATGCTTGGAAAGAAATTAAAGTGAAACAAAATCTCCTGAACTTGGGCGAGTTAGAATAACACGGTTGTCTCGGAGCTCCCGGAGGCTTTGCACGACTGTTTGCTGGGAAAGCTTGGAATTGCCTGGTTTTCTGGGGCAAATGGGTGATGACGGCTGTGACCACAGGCAGTGACTACTATAGGATAGTATTTGGAAACCATATGGTAGAGCTGATCTGCCTGGGTTCGAGTCCTGCTTTAACCCGGACTGTCTATGTGACCTACAGAATGTGACTTCAATCTCAGGTTCTCTTTATCTGTAAAATGGGTCTGCCGTGAGATTAGCTGGGTGACGTGCCTGGACCAGAGCCTAGCTTACCGCAAGCATGCTGTGCCCCTGGTCACTGCAGTTCTTATAATGGTCCTCCCACACTGCGGAGGACCTGCCATGAGCCAGGTATCTGCCCTCGGAGAGCTCCTCAACTCTTTCCTTCCTCTTTATCCTCCTCCTGACACTGACTGAGCTTCAGTGTGAAGTTTCAGAAGGGGTGAGCAGCAACAATCTGTGAGGCTGGGGGACCAGGGGAGGCCACTCTGCCTAGGAAGACACTCAGAGTCTGAGGAACTTGTTCCTGTATCCTAAGTGACATGTCAGGGGTATGTCTCTATTAGGGAGAGCCCTAATAGAGAAGATGCTGATTTGAATCATTAAAAAAATGCATGCATTAAGACATGGAATTAACCCAAATGCCCATCAGTGATAGACTAGATAAAGAAAATGTGGTACACATACACCATGGAATACTATACAGCCATAAAAAGGAATGAGATTGGACCGGGCACGGTGGCTTGCCCCTGTAATCCCAGCACTTTGGAAGGCTGAGATGGGCAGATCACAAGGTCAGGAGCTCAAGACCATCCTGGCTAACACAGTGAAACCCCGTCTCTACTAAAAATACAAAAAAATTAACCGGGCATGCTGGCGTGTGCCTATAATCCCAGCTGCTTGGGGGGGCTGAGGCAGAAGAATCGCTTGGACCTGGGAGGTGGAGGCTGCAGTGAGCCGAGACTGCGCCACTGCTCTCTAGCCTGAGTGACAGAGCAAGACTTCTCAAAAAAAAAAAGGACAAGATCATGTCCTTTGCAGAGACATGGATGTAGACAGAAGCCATTATCCTCAGTAAACTAATGCAGGAACAGAAAACCAAACAGTGCATGTTTTTACCTATAAGTGGGAGCTGAACTATGAGAACACATGCACACAGGGAGGGGAACATCATGCACTGGGGCCTGCTGGGGGGTGTAGTAGTGAGAGGGAGAGCATTAGGAGGAGTAGCTAATGCATGCTGGGCTTAATACCTACGTGATGGGTTGATGTGTGCAGCAAACCACCATGGCACACGTTTACCTACGTAACAAACCTGCACATCCTGCACATGTATCTTGGAACTTAAAAACTAAAAAAAAAAAAAAGAAAGAAACTAAAACCAGAAAAAAAAAATGCATGCCTTAGCTCTGCATAGATATTTCACCCAGAGGCATCATCACAGAGGGGGTGAGGATGATGTCAGAGCAGCTAGTATCTCTTGGGGACTCCTGTGTGCCAGGTGCTGTGTTAAACACTCCACAAGTATGATCTCATTTGATCCTCCCAGCACTCCATGTATTATTAGTGTCATTTTACAGATGAGGAAACTGAGGCTTAGCAGGGTGTGGGTTGGAGGTGATGGAGCCAGGAAACCAGCTCAGGCAGCCTGGCTCCAGGGCTTGTGCTCCCACGTGGTATGGGGTGGGATTAAATCCAGAGGTTCTAGGGGTGAGCTCTGGCATGGTAGGCCTGAGAGCTCTGTGGATGGAAAAGGACCTCGGCCACGCTAGTGCTGAGATAATGGCTACTGCTCGCTGAGTGTGCATCACGTGACAGGCTCAGTGTTGCTATTGAGAAGCCATCATCTCATTCCCTCCCCACTGGGTAGGGAAGTCATTACCATTTTACAGATGAAACACTGAAGCCGAGAGCTGTGTGCCTGGCTACAGGTCCCAGGTCTGTAAGTGGCCGAGTTTGGATTCAATGGTTTGACTCCTAGCTGCTATCCGTACTCCTTCCCAGGAGCCAAATCTGAGTGTAAATACTGAGAATCCCTGCCTTGATGGACTCTCCTTTCAGAATCAGGAACGCCCTTGAAGATCATCTACGGCAAAGTTCACAAAGCTCTCAGGGTGAGTCCTGCCAAAAGATGTGCCTTTTTTCTTTTTCTTTTTTTTTTTTTTTTGACACATACAGTGGTTTAAAAATACTCTCAGTTGCCAAAGTTAAAAAAAAAAAAAGAAACATTGGCCGGGCGCAGTGGCTCATGCCTATAATTCCAGCTCTTTGGGAGGCTGAGGCAGGTGGATCACGTGAGGTCAGGAGTTCGAGACCAGCCTGACCAACATAGAGAAAACCTATCTCTACTAAAAATACAAAATTAGCCGGGCATGGTGGCGCATGCCTGTAATCCTAGCTACTCGGGAGACTGAGGCAGGAGAATCGCTTGAAACCGGGAGGCAGAGGTTACAGTGAGCCGAGATCATGCCATTGCACTCCAGTCTGGGCAAGAAGAGCAAAACTCCATCTCAAAAACAAAACAAACAAACAAAAATTCTGGTTTCTCTTGAAAAAGGGAAAGGGGAGGTCTGGTACACTGGCCTTGCATTCATTCTTTTTTTTTGAGATGGAGTCTTGCTCTGTCACCCAGGCTGGAGTGCGGTGGCACAATCTCGGCTCACTGTAGCCTCCACCTCCTGGGTTCAAGTGACCTTCCTGCCTCAGCCTCCCAAGTAGCTGGGATTACAGGCACACACCACCATGCCTGGTGAATTTTTATATTTTTAGTAGAGTCAGGGGTTTCACTATGTTGGCCAGGCTGGTCTTGAACTCCTGGCCTCAGGTGATCTGCCTGCCTCAGCCTCCCAAAGTGCTGGGATTATAGGCATGAGCCACCGCACCTGGTCTGGCCTTGCACTCCTGAATGCTGACTAGAAACCTGAGTGGAGTGGCAGCCACGCTGTGGGTGGGCTTATGGTTTCCAAATTGCCAAAGTCCTCACCATTCCCTGTGCCACTTCCAATACCCAGGCAAGTGTCAATTGCTATGCATCATTACATGTGTGTTATTATTTTTTTCTCTGAGACAGAGTTTTGCTGTATCATCCAGGCTGGAGTGCAGTGGTGCAATCATGGCTGACTGTATCCTTGACCTCCTGGGCTCAAGCGATCCTCCTGCCTTGGCTTCCCAAAGTGCTGGGATTACAGGCCTGGCCACTGTACCCAGCTATTTCTCTAACAATACAGTTAAGGATAAAGTGAAGTGACCACGGATCAATGTCTCTATGAAAGGTAGAAGAACAAAGTCTATTGGAAATGGCTTGGAAAAGCCATGGGTTGCAAGAAAAATGGGCAAAGGGACATATCTTGGTGGCAATGGCAAACACATCTATGAATTTACCATGCAAAATGGCTTGCCCATTTCACTCATTGATGCACCTCTTTGGCCCCTGAGACAGTGATTTTGTGACCCTTAGTTGAGAACCACCACCTTGTTTTATGGATAAGGAAAGTGAGGTCCAGGGAGCTAAATGGCTTCATGCCAATTAGACACTAGGGTGATGGTGTCAAGATCAGGCTGCTTTTTGGAGCTTACCTCTGCTGGCTGGCTGGTCATCACCATGACTACTGCTGCCAGCATCCTTCCTTGAGCCCCTCCTCCCACTAGCAGGGTGCTCTCTGTTGGGGGGCTCGTTAAAGATGTCTACGTCATCACTGCAGACTTTGGGGGTTGCCCTCCGGGGTCTCTCCTTGGTGTTGACACTCCGGCTGGTACCCCGCCCTGGCTCATGCCAGGGGCCTTTATCCCCGGCCTCGGTCTCTCCGGGACCCTCACCAATGACATCATCTGATGGGAGCCTGCCCTTCCAGGCCAGTGGCTTCTCGGGACTAAGCCAGAGGGGTTTTGGCTTCCCGCCTCCCTGCTTCCTGTCCTTCCTGGTAGGAGAAGGCTGTAACCACAATGGCGTTTTCCCGGGTGGCTCAGAGATTTTTCTGCCCATGAGGTTTTCCAGTTGTTCGACGAGAGAGGGCTCCTTGTGGACAGGAGGGCACCTCACAGGTGGGGAAGTGGCAGGAGCACTGGGCCTGTCACCCATCGAAGCAGGGGCTGCTGACAGTCTCAAATATTCCTCTAACGGGGACAAACTGTCTTTCCTGCAATTAGTAGAATTCATCCTTTCACCAGATACATTTCCTTGTGAAGAACGCTTTGCATCCACTAATGTTTCAGCTGGCTGTGAGCAACTAGGACCAAGCTCCCTGTCCCCATTGCCAGCCATCTCGTGGGCACCTCTGCATTCTTCCGAGTTAGCGTTCACGGCATTCTCCAGTCGCTCGCTCTTCTCGTTCTTCTGGTCAACCAGGATGCTGCAGTCCGCCGGGGCCTCCCTATCTCCTTTGTCTAACTCGCCATTGAAGATGAGGTTTCTGTTGACGTAAAGCTTCACGTCCTTGGCACCCATGTCAAGATCCTGAAATCATAAGATTTAACAAAATGGAGAGGCATGGCGTCAGACTGATGTATCAAATTTTGGAAGCCAAAGATACCAAAAAAAGAAAAGAAAATGTGAAATGCTGGAAATGGGAGCTTTTGAAAACGACAGCGCTGGGGGTGTGAAACGAGGCTCGGACTCACTTCTGTGTGAACCGTCATATACTCTATAAATCAAAGGACTTTCACAAAGACACGGCCTCAGTCGCTGCCTTCGTCATCATTACCTCCTGCTGGGACGTTTGTAATAGCCTACTAATTGGTCTCCCTGCTTCCTGTCTCTTGCTCCTTTCACTTCAACTTCACATTGCCACCAGAGTTAATTTTCTACAAGAGCAAATCTGCCCAGTCATTCCCCTGTGTGAAATCCTTCATGTTTTTTTCACAGCCTATAGCAGTGTTCTTTAAAGTCCAGTTCCTGGGACCATCTGCGCCAAAAAGCCTGGAGTGCTTATATAACACAGCCTCCCTGGCCTCCGCGGGTATTGTAATTGGGGTACCGTAAAAGCAGGGGCGGAGACAAGGACTTGTATTTGGCAGATGATTCCAAGAGGAAATGGGGAAAGTAAGATAGGGCAGGAAAAAGGAAAAACTCAATTTTCTGGGGCTGGTCACCGCTGTGGTCAACTGGTGTTCCTTCCCACAAGGGTCCTCTGCGCAACTCCAAGAACTGACTTTCTCCAAGCCTGGTCTTCGCCTATCTTAAAAACGGCTCAATCACTGAAGCAGTCGCCAAAAACCTCGCAGCCCCCTTGATCCTGCTCATTTTCCCACTCACCCATCCGGTCTGTCAGCTGTCCCTCGCCTCTCTCTCCAGAACACTTCCGGGGTCTGACCTTTTTGTCCCGAATGTGCTGCGGACTTCCTGGCCCAGGCCACCAGGGTCTCTGCCAGAGACATCACTGTCGCCTCCTAATTGGTCTCTCCGCTTCTACTCTGGGCTACCTCCTCCAAATTCTGCGCTCACACTTCATTTTCTATGCAGCAGTGAGTCTTTTTTCTTTTTAACTGAAATCAGATCATGGGAGTCTTCTGCTGAAATGTACCTTGCAAATGTCTTTCCGAGACTGGGACATGGATCCACTGCCTGCTGCAGGCTGCCCTCGGGGCACCGATGCCCCCACACATGCACAAGCTGAGTGTGCTCCCCTGGCAGAGCGCCCCACAAGCACCTGAGGCAGGGCACCGTCCACATGAGGGGACTGTCCCGCGTCTGCGGCAGCTGCAGTCGGAGGGGAGCCGGGAGGATGCCGTGTGAGGACCACTGTCTCAAGGGCAGCCTCTAGCTAACTCTGCACTCAGAACAAGTTTTCCAGATGATTTCTTCACACGACGGGCTGGAGAACCACGCCGATGATGGGATAAATGCCAAAGCTCTCCACAGACATGCAGTAACCTTCACAAAGGGTCCCCACCTCGCTCTCCTCTCTCCCTGTCCTCCCTAGCATAAATGCCCCTACATCACGGAGGTTCAACTCTCTCCCTTCTATGAGTCAGACAAAATCACACCTCCTGCTACTGTTCCACTTGGCTCGTCCCCTTGACAGCAAAACTCTTTTCCCAGCTTTATGGAGGAATAGAATACATACATACCCCATACGATAAACTGTGCATTTTAATGGGAACAGCTTGATCAGCTTTAACGTGTCTATACTGATGAAACCATCACACTCAAAAGAACAAACGTGCCTGTCACCCCCAAGGTTTCCTCGTACCCCTTGGTAACCCGTCTCCCCTGCCTCCTTTCCCAGCCCCAGGCAACCACCCAGCTACTGTCCCTCCCTATACACCTATCGCCCCTTCTGGAATGTTTACATAAAGGAATCATGTTGCGTGTACTCTTTTTTTCCCGGCTTCTTTCAGTCATCATGACTGCTCTGAGATTCACTTGTGTTATGGGAAAAAATAGATCCTTTCCTTCCTATTGCTAAGGAATGTTCCATTGCAGGGCCCCCACGACCTGTCTGTCACTCTGTTAGTGAATCTCTGAGTGTCACTGTCCCTGTGGCTCCTCCTCCCACTGGCCTTCTGACTCCACTTCCACATGGAACCGACCTGGCCCAGGCACCAATAACTAGGGTGACGGGCCATCCTTGTTTGTCTGGGACGATTCTGATTTATACCTGTTGTCCTGGTGTCATTACTAATGACTCTCAGAAGTGTCTGATTCCCACAGTAAATTACAGGGTCCGGCCAACTGCCATACTCCATGGGAAATTCTCAGTCCTTTGTGGGGTGGGGGGCAGGTGTGGCGACTCGGTAGTACTCCGCAGCTTCTCCTCCTCCTCTGTGATGACTTTCCTTCCTGGAGCTTGTGTGGCTCCATACCCACCTGGCTTCCTTCTGCCTCGCCGGCTAAGCCTGCAGAAATCCTAGGCTGCTTCCTCTTCTTCGGCTAGGCCTCGAACGACTGGGCTGCCCAGAGCTCAGTGCTCGGCCTCCTGAGTGCTCTGCCCTCGCTCTCCAGGTGATCCCATCCGGGTCCCAGGCTCACAGTTATTCTCATCTCCAACCCTGACCTCTCCACCAAGCCCCAAGTGACTGCTTGGCTTCTCTTCCTGGATATATCACAGGTATTCCAATATTTAAATGCCCAAAACAGAATGCGCTCTCTTTTTTTTTTGAGACTGGATCTTGTTCTGTTGCCCAGGCTGGCATGCAGTGGCTTGATGAGGGTTCGCTACAACTCCGAATTTCTGGGCTCAAGTGACCCTCCCATTTCAGCCTCCTGGGAGGCTGGGACTACAGGTGCATGCCACCACTGCCAGCTAATTAAAAAAATTTTGAGGGGGGGTAGAGATGGGGTCTCACTATGTTGCCCAGGCTGGTCTTGAACTCCTGGGCTCAAGGGATCCTCCTGCTTTAGCGTCCCGAAGTGCTAGGATTACTGGTGTGAGTCACTGTGCCTGATGTGCCCCAAACAGAATTCTTAAATCACTTTCTCCAAACCTAGTCTTCAACTACCTTAAAAATGGGTCCATCATTCGAGCAGCTGCTAAAAATCTCGCCATCCCCTCGTCCCCTCTCACTTTCTCACTCACATCCAGTCTGTTGGCGCATCCCTGGGCTCTCTCTCCAGAACACGCCCTGGACCTGACCTCGTGTGCTGCTGCGTGGGCCACTAGCGTCTCTCCTAGAGACACTACCATCACCTCCTAGTTGGTCTCTCCGCCTCCCATCTGGGCGTCTCCCTCAAACCCTGCACTCACTTCATTTTCCACACAGCAGTGAGTCTTTTTTAAACAACGGAAAACAGATCACAGGAGCCTCCTGCTTAAAGCTGCCCAGTGACTTCCTATGGCATTGACAATCAGTCCTTCAGGGGTGCTCGCTGACATCTCTGACTCCGGCTCCTGGCGCCTGCCTCGGTTTCTTGATGTGGCTCAGCCTGTTCCTGCCTTAGAACCTCTGTGCTTGCCTGGCGTGTTCGGCCCCAGATGCCCACAGCCTTGCTCCTTCTCTCTTCAGGACCTTCCCTGGCCACCCTGCTAGAGCAGCCCCGCCCCATCAGCCCCCTCTCTATCTTACCTGTTTTCTTTCCTTTTTAGTCTCTCAATGGTCTTGCTTATCAGCTTTTAACTTAATTGTTTTTCCCACTCAAAGTTAGGCTCCAAGACAGCTGCGGCCCTGCCTGTCTTGTGCAAGGGCACATAGTAGGCACTCAATAATTTTTGGGCTGGGCGTGGTGGCTCATGCCTGTAATCCCAGAACTTTGGGAGGCTGAGGCAGGAAGATCACCTGAGGTCAGGAGTTTGAGGGCAGCGTGGCCAACATGGTGAAACCCCCATCTCTACTAAAAATACAAAAATTAGCCGGGTGTGATGGTGTGAGCCAGTAATCCCAGCTACTCAGGAGGCTGAATCCCTTGCTTCTACTCAGGAGGCTGAATCCCAGCTACTCAGGAGAAGAATCCCTTGAACCCGGGTTGTGGAGGTTGCAGTGAGCTGAGATCGTGCCATTACACTCCAGCCTGGATGACAGGAGTAAAACTTCATCTCAAAGAAGAAAATTGCTTTGGAATTGCCAAATGAATAAACTCGGGTATTCTCTCCCAGAAGCACTGCTCTCTAAACAGTGCTCTAAGAACAAACCTGATCAGAAAAGTGGCAGCCTGTGGGTTTCACCTCCAGATTGTTTATTTCACCAGTTGCCGTGGCTTCTGATCTCTTGGGAGACGGAATCTGAGACCCTGGAGATGTTCACCTATACTAACCCCCCACTTAGCCTTCCCAAAAGCTAGGTGAGTAGGAGCTAACAAATTTCAGGATCACTGAGTTACAGAGGTTTCTGCAGCAATTTAGAAGGAGAACCATTCAGCCTGCGTTACGCCACAGGAACTCGGTTTCCATCATCCAATTGCAGATGGCGGGCTACTATTTGCCGACTGTCAGAAAAGCTGATTCTCAAAGCACTCTTTTACATGTTTATATGGATGGATTCTCTGTTTAGCAGAGGCACAGACCAAGTGTATGCTCTGAATTCATCGGGAAACACCTATTTGAGAAGGACAGCACGGGCAGTTTTCAATGACTGGTTCTGCAAGATTACTGCCATAGAGACATCTGGTGAGACAGAAATGCCTTCCTTTAAAGAGGTGGTGGGTGCTGGGGAAACCGTGTAGTCCAGTGTGGTCACAAGGTGAGCATCCTAGCTTTCCTAATAGGGTGCCCTGGCTTCCATGACATGCCCACCCATCTTCCTTTCCCAGTTCAGAGCCCATCTGACCTCCAGCCATCTGCTGCCCTGCTCCCACCAAGATGTCTGGTGGGGAGGGGACTGAGAGAGAAGCAGACAGAGGCAGGGGTCAGGCAGGTAAGAGAGACGAGTGGGCTTAGGTGGAAACCAGTGGTGTGTGGTGGTCATGGGGAGGTAGGAAGGTCATGACCTGCCTGGCAGCTCTGAGTTCTGAAATGTTTCCAGCACTCTGCAGGCCAAACAAGCCACATTCATGGGCAGAGGTGGCCCGAGGATCATCAGAGAGGGGTCCCCACAGGGAACAAATATTAGTCATTTCTCTGGATATTCTGTTTAAAGGATAACAGACTGCATTGTCCTATGCCATCCTCAGAACGATCCTGCAAGGGGAGCATTAGGGCCCTATTTTATGATGGAGAAACTGAGGCACATGCCCTCCCCAAGGTCACACAGCTGGTGTATGGAAGTCACTCTGGCTGGCATACTGCGGTCTTAACCACATCGTCCTGTGGGTCAAGCTAGATTCCAAGAAAGCCATAGTCCTGGCCCACGCTGGCCTGACCACTGGCAGGAGCCCCTGTACTTGTGGAGCTCAGAGCCCCTACCCTTTCTTTAAATTTCATTTTTACTTTTTGAGATGGAGTCTCACTCTGTCACCCAGGGTGGAGTGCATGCAGCAGTGGCGTGATCTCAGCTCACTGTAACCTTTGCCTCCTGGGTTCAAGGGATTCTCGTGCCTCAGCCTCCCAAGTAGCTGGGATTACAGGCACGTGCCACCATGCCCGGCTAATTTTTGTATTTTTAGTAGAGACAGAGTTTCACCATGTTGACCAGGCTGGTCTTGAACTCCTGACCTCAGGTGATCTGCGTGCCTCGGCCTCCCAGAGTGCTGCGTGAACCACAGCACCTGACTGTTTTTTTGGGGGGTTTTTTTGTTTTTTGTTTTTAAGTAAGTCCCTATGGACCAACTGTCTCCTGTCCCATCCCAGCTCCCTCCTCCACCTCCACTGGGTGGTATGTGTGTGTATGTGTGTGGGTTCGAGTTCTTTGAGACATTTTTCTACATATTTACGTATATACCACGTAAGTGTCATTATACTACAAGAGTGTGCTTAGAGGCTATATGAGAGCCACATGTGCCCCCGGAAGAACACAAGATGGAGGATTCTGCAAGCCTGGATTCCTCTGCACCCCCTCAGTGCAGCTCTGTATAAAGGATATCTTTAGGAAAGGATCCAGGGGGAAGATCCCCTCTCTCATCAAGAGCCAGCCTGCTTCCTTCCTCTCCGGTAGACAGGGCTTTAACCCCAGGCTCTTTTCTCCCTTGCTCTGTCTTCTTCCCGGAAGTGCACAGTGAAATGCCTTCCTGCTGACTGTCTTAACCTTAACCTTTAGAACCCTGTGTGTGTGTGTGTGTGTGTGTCCCCTTGTTTCCTTGGTGTGAATATTTAATTTCCCTCTTTAACTAGAGTTATTTTTATGCCTTTTGCTCATGCTGCCTCAAACCCCCTTTGCAATGGGTTTTGAAAAGGACACTCTGAAACTCTGCGGCTGGTGTGTGGTTAATGGGAACACCTTTCCTGGCCCACATTTTGCCCTTATCTTCCTCCTTTACAGTTGGTGAGAATCAAGTGTGCTGAAACTGTAATGCATTTTTAATACAATGATATTAATATTTTTTCAATCTAAGTAATTAACTACCTCAGCAAGGCCACTTTCCTCCCTGGCCCCGGTGTAGAACGGCATGTCTCTTGCAATGAACACACAACTGCCCAACAAAGATTAATGGTGGCATGGTTTCACTGTGACAACAACGAAGCGGAGCTGTGGGCTTTAGCATCTTAAGTCACTTTCCCTGGAGACGATCACCTGCCTTCAGCACAGCCAATACCACATGAGAACAAACATCTGGAACGAAGCATTGGCTAGGCCCAAATACTGCATGCCAAGGTGGGTCTGTTAAGGCAAATGATGCCTTGGCATGGCTGAAACCATGCTCGTTTAGCTCACCAAGCATTTCAGAATTTCAGAATTATTAGTCATATTTACAAATTGGGAGCTTCCACATAACAAGGTGCATTTCTGGCCTCTTTTGACATGGCTGGAGTCAGCCCATACGTGCACCAGCTGGACTTCAGGCACAGCCCAGGAAACCCACACGGGAGGCCTCCCACACCCTGGGAGTTGTGTCATTGGCTGGGAACATTCACGGGCACCTCTGCAGAGAAAAAGCATGGCTGCTGTCCCTCCTCGCTCTTTGCCCGGAAGTGCTGGCTCCGGAACAGGAAGGAGCCAGAGGTTTAGTGTTTGTCTTCTGGACTCACTGTTTTTATCCCAACTGTAGGTCTATCGAGGAATGGAGGGCTACTGAGGGTGAGATGCTGTCATCCAGAGAGCTGCCACGCACACTTCAGGACCTGGCTCCAGGGCTGATTCCTGCTGGGAGTCCTTGGCCCTCCCTGTCTCCCTCTCCTTCCTGACTCCGTTGACTTGAGCCTTCCTCTGGGCTTTCAGGGTTGGGCTTGCAACCTGGCTCTCTGCACCTACTGCTTAGGCAAGTGTCCACAGACGCCTTCCTTTCAACAAGTGGTGGCTGATGGGGAAACCATCTAGTCCAGCACAGTCACAAAGTAGGCCATCTTAGCTTTCCCAATGGGATTCCCAGCTTCCATGACATGGCCACCCATCTTCCTGTCCCCCCCAAGAAGCAAGACCTGCAAGGACAGGGGAAAGGGCTATTCCTGTCTGTCTTGAGGGCTTGCTCTGGGGACTAAACTTACAGGGAGTTCTGGTTTCACTGGGGAGTGACCTTCATGGTCTGTTACACGTCCCTTGGGAGGAAGGCCAATGAAAACCATTCTTTGTGATGTGAAATTTAATTTCCTCGAAGGGGCAGAAGAAGAGAGTAAGACACTGAGACATTGAACAAACACCTACCATATGCCACACTCTGGGAAGACCATGGTGTGCCCTACCCAGCATCACCGACTCAGGATGACAAACATGGATGGGATCTGATTAGGTCACACATTGGTGGTCCTCTGGCTGAAACCATGCTCGTTTAGCTCACTGAGCATTTCAGAATTACTAGCAATGTTTACAAATTGGAGCTTCAGGATAACATGGTGCATTTTTGGCCTCTGTTGAAAAATGTAGGCTGTGTGGCAATGCCAGGTTAGGGTTAACATGTTGAATAGTGGCTGCCCTCCTGCAGGGCCTGGCTCTCCAGTGACAACAGTCACTCTATAGAAAGAAAGGACTATGCCGGGCATGGTGGCTCACGCCTATAATCCCAGCACTTTGGGAGGCCGAGGTGGGCAGATCACCTGAGGTCAGGAGTTCGAGACCGGCCTGGTCAACATGGTGAAACCCCATCTCTACTAAAAATACAAAAAACTTCTGCCAGGTGTTGAGGTGCATGCCTGTAGTCCCCGCTACTCGGGAGAGTGAGGCAGGAGAATCACTTGAACCTGAGAGGTGGAGGTGGCAGTGAGCCAAGATTGCGCCACTGCAGTCCAGCTGGGTCTCAAAAAAAAAAAAGGCAGGGCCGTGAAGTGGGCACCAGATTGCCTGGTAGTCATATGGTCACCAGCAAGTTGCTCTGCCTTTCTGTGTCTCAGTTTCCCCATCCGTAAAATGGAGCTGGGAACTGCAGTACCTGTCTCATAAGACTGTGGTATGGAATAAATGAGCTGATTTATGTAAAGTGCTTAAATACCGCTTGCCACATATGCAAGAAACAGGAGCTACCCTCATGTCTTGTAGCTAATGTACCACGCCTAAATGTGTAGACCCATCAAGGCTGGCTGCTCAGGGCTGGCACGGCTCAGAGACACTGCTCCTGCAGAGCCCAGTGCAGCAGTCCCCCTGTTTCTGACAGAGGCTGGCAGCAGGCACAGGAGGAACCCCATGTACTCTGAGGTCAAAACTCTGCTAAGTTTGGGGTGAGGCCCTGGCATGCAATTCTTGCAATTTTATTCAATGTAGCCCATACTGTATGGGGGCTTTTGCAGGGGATCATGGCCTGTGTGGGATGCAAAGGAAGCAAGCCAGGGTCCTCGCTTTGAAGGGTTCACAACCAGCTGCAGGTGAAGGGGTCACATGCTCAAATGCTAGTGGCACCGCAGCCGTGGGGGTCTGTGAGCTGAAGGACACATACCTCCAAGTCCAGAGGAAGCTGGGACCACTCAGCTTCAGCCAGTGGGTGAAAGAGAGGGAATATTCCCAGGTCCTCAAAAGCCAATTTCCAAATGTTGTCATCAGACAATTTGTAAGCTGTAAACACTGTTGAGGACCAAATGGCATGCATCTGCAGGGTGGATTTGGCCAGGGGTGCCTGTTTGTACATCAGAAACTCAGGACCCTAAGGAACACCCTCAGGAAGCAGGGACTTGGTGCCAGGAAGGGTGTGGCTGGAGACCCCCAGAAGGGGCCTAAGGCAGGCTTAGGGGGATGGGGAGGCTTGTGGGTGAAGGCAGGCTTAAGCAGAACCTGAATGTTTTGAAAGGCAGGTTTGTAACAAGATGGGTCAGGTATCCCAGGGTCTGGGGATGGCAGGAACTAAGGCAGAGAGGAGAGAAGGGTTTTATGAGGGTCAGTGGGAGCTCAAAGCTGTGTGAGCATGAAAGAGCCAGACACCCAGATTCTGGGGTCAGGGAGTGGAAGAAGTCACAAATGCAAACGCATTCAGAGTCCGGGCAAGTCCTGCAAATGAGACAGGCAATGGGGTGAAAGGACCACTGTGTCGCTGTGACTCAGCTCCACTGAAGCTTCCAAATGTAAATGTGGCATCTTCTAGTTTCTCAAGAAAAGCAAAAAAAACTTCTTATTTTCATGCAAAACCTCCCAATTAAAAAATGTTGGCTATTAATTCAAATAATTTTGAAAACATCACATGATCCAGTGGAAGTCTACCCATGAGCTGCATATGTCACCGGGGCACAGCCTCTGTGTCCAGCCTTCTTCCCAGGATGCTCTGGGAGGCACGTGATGGCAGTGGGCCATGGCTGCTCCCCTGACGCATTCTGCAGCTGGGAGGCCTGGCACTCGTCCCCTTCACTGCAGGGTCCCTGGGCCTCCCCTGCCTGGGCATGAGCTCGCAGGGGCGGGCAGCGTGTCGGTGCTGATTCCCAGCACAACGCCTGGGCTTGGGGCAACTGACAAACCTCTGCTGATGAGAGGAGCAGCTGGGCCCATGAGCAGTGGAGGGGAGGACGGGGACACACAGGAATGAGGCATCGTGCAGCCACAGGCAGAAGGGGAAGGACGAGCTGGATTGGGAAGGAGACTGGTTTTGGAAATAGAACTGGTAGGATTTAGAGATGCCTGACAGTGAGGGGCAAAGGGAAGTCAGAGGATCAAAGTTGTGAGCCAAGAGCTGGCGCGGACAGAAAAAGGAAATGGAGAAGGAAGCCTGGCGTGGGTGGACAGATGGGGAGGGTTTGGGTGTGCCGAGTGGGAGTAGTGTGCATTCGCAGTAAGAAAGGCCAGGAATAGCAATCCAGTGGTCAGGCCTGCAGCTTTGATCTGTGGTTAAGTGTCAAGTAAGGTTTAAGTTTGGGAGCTGATGAATAAATTCAACAGCATATGACTCCTATGTTCTCAAAGAAAAAGAAAAAGGACCTAGGTTGGGTATGATTTTCTATCTTCCCTGGTGATTTTTCCTTCTTTTAGAGGCAGCATTTCAATTTCCCATTGAAGATCCAGCCTTCTCTTAATCTCACCTCATGTGGATAATGTGGGCCCACCCCAGGGAGCAACACAGGCCTGACCAATAGGAGCTAGATTGCGGCTTTCATGAGGGCAGTCTCTTTCTGCGGGGACTGATGTAATAAACATGAACCTGACGCCACTGGGGGCTCCCACGTGGAACCTGAGGATGAGGCCAGCACAGAGGAGAAGAGAGGTAAGTGATGGATGGAGGCAGATTCCTGATGACATCACGTGAACTCCTGGATGCCGCCATACCTAAAGCCAGCCACCCAGTGTCTTCTGTTACAGAAGCCAAAGACTTCTGTTTTGTGCTTAACCCCATTTTAATTGGGTTTTCTGCCCTTTGCTACCAAGAGAATCCTGGCTGATAAAATAGCCCTGCTACTGAGAACTCCAATCAACAGGCTCAGCTACTGAATCAGTCCCGGCCAAGGCTGGCAGGAGGCAGGTGAAAAGCTCTACCCTCCAGGTGGTCTGTGATTTCGCCTGCTGTGCCAGTCAGCACCTACACCTGGGTGAACAGCCCTCTCCTGCCCAGGTGTCTGCCTACTTCCAGTTGCAGCCTGCCCACCTGGTCTGCGCAGCACAGGACATGTCTCAGCTTCCATGCCGGCTCTGCGTCTACTTTCATTCTTGCTAGGAGTAGACCCTGGCTCTGAATCCCTATGTTCTTGTGGGGCCACTCTCTTTAAACGCTGAATTTGGCTGGGCCCAGTGGCTCACGCCTGTAAGTCCCAGCACTTTGGGAGGCAGAGGCAGGTGGATCACTGAGGTCAGGAGTTCAAGACCAGCCTGGCCAACACTGTAAAACCCGTCTCTATTAGAAATATGAAAATTAGCTGGGAATGGTGGCTCGTGCCTGTAGTCCCTGCTACTCGGGAAATTGATGCAGGAAAATTGCTTGAATCCGGAGGGGTGGAGTTTGCAATGAGCTAAGATCGTGCCACTGCACTCCAGCCTGGGTAACAAAGTAAGACTCTGTCTCTAAATACATAAACAAATAAATAAAGGCTGAATTCTCTGCTCACCTCTCCTTCCCCTGCTGGCTAGGGACCCACTTTAAAGCTGACCCTCTCATGGCTACCGTGCCTGTACCTACCTGAGTGAGGACTCTGCCCACAGACTGTACTTACTGCATCCCACCCAATGGAAAGTGTCCTCTGGTCACTGGCAGTGGCCTAAACCAAGCCTGAGGTCCACAGCTCAGGAAGCTTCCCATGCAATGCAGTCAGTCCCCTTTCCACCACTTGCCCTGCTAAGATGCCCGCCATACTTCCCCGGACCCTGCCATGGGGCAGAGCCGTCAGGCTGCACTGACTCAGGTGACCAAATGAAGGTTACGTTTTTGACTTGCAAGTCATTGCCATATTTGGTCTTGGTTTGTATGAGGATCCAAACAAGCCAAGTGTAAAAGAAACAATTTTGAGAGAATTAGGAATGTTTAAATATGAAGTGGGTATCAGAGCATGATAATTAATTATGGCCAGGCACGATAGTGGCATCAAGGTTATAGAAAAATAAACATCTTTTCTATTAGAGATGCATACTGAAGAATTTATGAGTGAAATAGTGTGATAGCTACAATTTACTTTCAAATGTTAGGAGGATAAGTGAAACAATAGCAGAATGTTGATAATTACTGAAGCCGGTGATGGATACATGCCCCATTACTGAACTAATCTCTTCACTTTTGCATTTAGTTGAAAACTTCTTCCAAGAAAAAGACATTGGTGAAAATCCAAATATTGTCATAGGATGAGCTGAGTTCACCCAAAGTACACCCCAAAAGCACTGACACCCTCATCCAAGCCACCACCATCTTTAGCTAGACAGTTCTCAGCGAGACTATGCCTTGAGCCTCCTCTCTGGGCTCCCTCTGCCCCGGATCCATTCTCCAAATCAAGCAGACTAGTCTTTTAAATTTCTCAGTCAGGACCGGGCGTGGTGGCTCACGCCTGTAATCCCAACACCTAGGGAAGCGGAGGCAGGAGGATGACTGGAGGCCAAGAGTTTGAGACTAGCCTGTCTCTACAAAAAATAAAAAATTAGCTGTGTGTGGTATGTACACCTGGAGTCCCAGCCTCTTGGGAGGCTGAGGTCAAGGGAATGCTTGAGCCCACGTTACAGTGAGCTATGATCACACCACTGTACTCCAGCCTGGGCAACAGAGAGAGAATGTCTAGAAAAAAAAAAACATCCTCCATCAGATCATGTCACCCTGCTCACACGCCTCCGGTGATGACACTAATAGCTGAGCCCTGTATAGAGGGCGGGAGGCCAGGAATGATTCAGAGCACTTGATACACATTCACTGGACAATATCCCATGTTTCAGAGAAAGCTGAGCTATAGAGATGTGAGGTAGCCTGCCTAAGGCCACACAGTCTCAGGTGGTTCTGACCACACTATATTCTGCTTGTCTCTGAATCAAATGCAAACCTGCTGGCCCACAGGATCTTTCCCCATCTCCCTCTGGGACCTCCCTTGACACTCCTTGTTCCCCACGCTCCAGCCACTTGGCGAAACCACAGTCCTCAAACTCCTGCCTCAGGGCCTTTGCTCCTGCTGTGCCCTGCGGGGAATGCCCTTCCACAGATGCCCCACAGCTACTCCTGGTCATCACTGAGCTCGGGGAAGGCCTCTGGCCACCTGGCTCAAGGCAGCCCAGCCTTGTCCTCCTCGTGGCCCTCACTCACTGTCCTGTTTTATTGTCTTCGGAACACTCAGTGTGACCTGAAATGTTATTTGTTGTGTCCTTGTTTACTGTCCCCTCCCCAACAGAAGGGACAGGCTTTGTCTATTTGTTCACCACTGCACCCTCAGCACCGAGACTCATGCAGTCCCCTATGTAGTCACCGGCCACGTGTGGCTACTTCAAATTAAAATTAATTAATTACAATGTAAAGTGCAGTCAGTGTCTCAGTGCACTAGCCACTTGCGAAGTCCTCAACGGTCACCTGTGTCTAGTGGTTATGTACCCTACAGGGAAGGTACAGGATGTTTCTATCATCGGGGAAAGTTCTAGCAAGCAGCAGTGGCCTATGCCAGCGGTCCCAGCCTTTTAGGCACAGGGACTGGTTTTGTGGAAGACAGTTTTTCCATGGATGGTGGGAGGGGTGGGGATGGTTTTAGGATGAACCTGTTCCACCTCAGATCATCAGGCATTAGATTCTCACAAGGAGCATGCAACCTAGATGCTTCCCATGCGCAGTTCCCAATAGGGTTCCCATGCCTATGAGAATCTCATGCCGCTGATCTGACAGGAGGCGGAGCTCAGGCAGTAATGCTGGTGCTCAACTCCTGCTGTGTGGCCTGGTCCTAACAGACTGGTACCAGCCTGTGGCCTGGGGGCTGGGGACCCCTGGCCTAGACCACATGACGTGTCACAGAAGTTTGCCCCTGGGGAAATGCAATGCAGCATTCGTTTATTCAAAAACAATGTAATGAGTGCCTTTCTGTATATAATCTATACCCTAGGTGCCTGTCCTGCCTGGACGCTCACTGCCGTCTTACTCCCTGGTGGGACCAGGCTGTAGGCTGCACTTGCGTGGTGACGCTGCGGGTGATGATGGGGACGGTGCACCTATCTGTCCTGTCACACATAACTAATATGACTGTTATAAAGGCACACAGATGGACCATGGGGAGCTGCTGGAAGCCCACTTTCTGGGTGAGTTATCACCTACTAGAGAAGGGAGACTGTTGGTTTCTTTCTCCCGGCAGATGCCACTCTGCAGGAGAAGCAGTGCCGTGAAAAACCAGAGAAAGACAAGCGGACCTCAAATCCCCCTCCCTGGCTTTGTCTCTTACAACCTGCTAGCTGGGCAAGTCACTTCATCTGGGGAACACCAGAAGATGCGACACACATATTATCACATGCTCCTGAGCCCACGGCAGACGTCGCCGATCCATCATCGAACCCTTTCCTCGATGAACCAGAAAGAAGGTTCCAGATCTTTCTCAGGACAGCACTCCAGCAAGCTGTTTCCCAGCAGAGTTGGCAAAAGAGATACAGTCTATTTGCTATGTGGGATCTCACTGTCCTAAGTGCTGGCTTCATCTATACGATGGGAAACACCACCACCTGCCTCATAGGATCACTGGGGGTTGAGATGATTCATTTGTTCAGTTATTTGTTCATGCATCACATATTTACTGAGTGCCCACAGGGTGCCTCATGCATGCCTGATACCCGAGGCATTCGATAAATGGCAGCTGTCACAAGTAGAGACGTCTGTGAGCTGCCTTCTGTGCACTGCTGTGGTGGCGGCGAGCCTCCACGTCCTCACTTTGCCTCTCCCCTCCCTCTCCTCTGGGCCAGCTGACAGTTACAGTATCAGCTAGTGAGGGGGAATGGAGCCCATAAATGCTAGCGTGAGGATTTTACAGGCCGCACATTTCCCAATAAAAGAGACTCCCTTTTTCTAGTCCCTTCCTTTCTTCCATTCTAAATAAGCCTGGGTTGGATTAGCTACCCAAATTTAACTTTTCTTCTTCAGATTCCCATACACAAAACACTGTATTAACAAGCCATGTCTACCAGGCCAAGCTATATTTCCTATAAACTCTCATTTTATCTCCTCTAAAACACACAGTAATAGCATCCTCTGGAGAATATTAAATCAAACCAACCTGCAGCTGCATTTGTTTGCGTTTTCCTGCTCCTGGTAAATTCTGGCAACAGATGGGTGTGTGTTACATAAGCGATGCCCTGGCAGGAACCGCAGTCTTCCACACTCCACCCTGGGTGTGGAAAGACCTTGGCTCTCGAATCCCACAGCCAACAGCTAGCTCCCCAAGCATCCGCGATGACACCCCATGCTCCTGCGGGATTCTTAATACCTTGTGCCTTTTTAAACAATTCTATAAGCACAAGGAAGGCTGAGCAAAGGTTAAAGAAGAAGAGCGGGCCCTGGGCAAAAGGGATGAAGCTTATCTTTGTTGTAATCCTGCACATAAAATCTGCTTTCCTTGCCCTGAGATATATATACAGTGACAGGGCCAAGCTGCAGGGCACAGGCACAGGCAGCCACCAGTGTTCCGCTGCCCATTCCAGAAGAGGGTGCCAATGGCCACCTGCCAGGAAGTACTGAGTGGGACTTGGAATTAGTGGACCCAGCCCCAGATGCTCACAGTGTGCTGTGGCTACGTGGGCTGGGGCTGCATTCCAGGTTCTAAGGGTCAGCCTCTGTGCACACGAGATGCCACGGCTGGCAAGTGGAGAAGAGGAGGCCGACACACCCAGAGAAATGTCCTCACTGATCCCAGTGGCTTGGACTTCTTTTTCTCAGGTTTAAACTTCAGGTGTTTAGAAAAAAAAAAAAACTCAAAGATCAGAAATCCAAGAAAGCTCTGGGCAGCACTGTGCGTACACACAGCTGGCCAGGGCTGCCCGGCCTGTTAGTTTCCAGATTCGAGGTGCCTTGCAACTGACAGGTGCTTGGGACATGATCTCTAGGTGGATGGACAGCTGGTGGGAGGCAGAACTAGCAGGAAGAAGCTCAGGAAGGGAGGACCGGAAGAAGGGAGGGAAGGAGAGGGAGGACTGCCTCTCCAGGACTAGGTTCCCAGCTCTGCCTCCAACCAGCCGTGTGGTCTCCCGCAAGCCACCTAGCTTCGCCTATCCTCTCATCCAGATATCAACAAGGATAATACAACTGCTTATGGATTACTGGGAAAAGGTGCTCATTCATTCATTCATTCATTCATCAACCATGTATTTCTCCTTTCACTAGAGCAGGGGTGGAGATGACTCAGGTTCTACTCTCAAGGGGTCCATGGTGCCCAAGCAGCCATAAATTCCGGACAGGAGATGGTGGAACACCTTCATGAGGTCCCAGAGACGTGCAAGGGGCAGGGGGCAGGGAGCAGGGTTGGCTTCCTGAAGAAAGTGACGTCTGGGTTTCCAGGAATATGAGGCAGAGACGGGCATTCTGAGTTGAGTGAGATGGGGGTGTGGGGGCAGGGATGAAGGGATCACTATCACGGTGGGGGTGGAAAGCCAGGGCAGCCTGCATTCTGGAGGGCACTGTGCAAAGGCCAGGTATTGACAGGAGAGAGCCAGGGCCTGGCACGAGAGGATTAGGAGGCTCTGATGTCACTCACACTCGGGGGTTGACCTTGATGCTCTGGGCCAAGGAGAGGCTCTGAGGGTTTGAAGTAGCAGAGACATGTGATTGGATCTCCCTAGTGGGTGCTGGAGACACACTGCACTGGGTGCAGTGCAAGTGAGAGCGATTAAGAGGTTGTGGTCTTTCGTATCTCCATGCCTATGAACAAGCCGGGCCTCCACCCAGGACACAGTCTCCTTTCCTGCCTCGGCTGACTGTTGCTGTCTCTTGCCATCACAGCTCAGGTGTGTGTTCCTTCAAGAACCTTCCCTGATCTCTCCCAGCCTGAGGTGGGATCCTTTCTCCACACTCCAGGCAGTCTGGGGCAGGCTAGTTCCAGCCCAAAGATGAGTTTTGTTTGAATTGTGTGGTGGTTTAAAAAGAACCTAAATTAGCTACTGACATTTACAAATAAGGAAGGCTCATATCAAAACTCAGATACCCAGCTCACTGGGCATGTTGGGAAGAGCTAGCAGAACTGGCTGGTATTCTACAAAGCAACGCTTAGAGTAGCTTCCCTTTCCCTAGGGCACGGGCTTGCCAGTCTACCGTAGTCCCCACCACTCCCTAATGTCTCTAGCAAGACTGAAGGTGAGGCTCCGTTCCTATTTATAATCTCACCTAAACCACTGCTTCCCTTACAGATTTGAAAGTACAACTCCTTTCCCCTATGCCGACCATAAGAGAGCGGAGAGGCCAAGTGAGTTCCTGTCCTTCCTCAGTATTTAGTTCTCTGATGGAACTATGAGTGCACAAAAAACAGCCCAGAGAAGGAAGGACAGGTGTGGGCGCAGGCAGCAGCATCAGGGTAGACAGTGTGAGGTTAAAAAGGAGGGCATGGATCTTGCAATTGGAGGGGTGGGTCCAAAGGTAGCAAGTTTCTCAATTCATCACAGTTACAGATGTAACTCCTTTTTCTATTCCATCGCCCCTTCTCATTACCGTACTTGACTAGTCTTTAAAAAAATAAACAATAGAACCAGAGGGGTACAACAGCCGGAGGTTAAGAGAAACAGAAAGACTGGCACACCTGGGAGCTGGCTAGACCTGCAGAATCTCAGGCCCTGCCCCAGATCCCTGAATTAGAACCTGCCTTTTAGCAAGATCCTGCAGATGAGTCATTGCAAATTAACATTTGAAAAGCGACGGCTAAGAGAACAAGCCTGGAGTTCAATGTATGGGTTCACACTCTCACTCTCACACTGACTGGCTGTGTGACTTGGGGCAAGTTACATAACCTCTCTGTGTCTCTGTTTCCTTATCTGTCAAACTGAGTCTCAGCTTGTATTTCTCCAGTTCCCCCAAGGGGGCCCTGATACGTAACCTCCCAACCCCAGAGCCGGAAGCTCTGTGGGGGCTATGAGAATGCAGTGTGAACCTGCCAGCAGGCTATTGTGGCACACACAAGGGCAGCAGGGCCTCCGTGTATCCATTTTGCAACTTTAGGAACCAGGCTATTGGCGAACTGCTAAGCACTCCCATCAACCCAGTGCCCAGTGGGGAACTAGCGCCTGTTACTTACACCATCAGCCGTCCAGTAATTCCGAACCTTGATCTTGGCCAGACCGAAGTCCCCCAGCTGTCTTGTATTTCGAATAACAAAAAACAGCTGGAGTGGTGAGTGGAAGGGGCAGGTCCATGGGGAGGAGTCTTTCTTGCCCTAGAAGGCCAGCAAGAGAGGGGGTTCATTAGGCACATTTCTGCCTCTCTCCAAAGTAAAATGGCAGTGGCTCTTTGGCTCACAGAAACCAGGAGAGGCCTGGTGAGGTCTCAGGGCAGGCAGCTAGGCCACCCCGTTGCCATCGCCCAGGCCGGGGACTCAGATCACCCCGTCTGGACGGCACCTCACAGCAGACCGCTGACCCCGTCCCCCGTACCCCCTCCCGCCCCCGCACAAAGCTGCCACAAGGACCCCTCTGATATGCCAACCAGAAGGAATTTAAAATGCAGCGGGCTTTATTTTAATCAACATAATCGGCTTTGAGGAGAGCTGGGGGAGGGGAAAGTCACTAGAGAGAAGGACCGGAAGCTATTTGATTAACCTGGCAAACAGAGCCTTTGATTTTCTTTTGTAAAACCCTGCCGAATTTTTAAAATTTTAAAACAGAAAAGAAAGCAAGCCACTGGCTCGGGCATTGGTTGGGCCAGGGCCAGGGAACTGAGCTCTGGGATTTATTCTGTTCCTTTCAGGGTTTCCAAGCTTGGGCGCCTCAGTTTGCAGTCTCCGCCCAACGGAGGCCCTAGGGGCAGGAGAACAGGGACGCCTTGCTGTCATTCTCATTCACACCGACAAAACTGCATGTCATGAGTGCTTTGGGTACAGATGGAAAAAACCACACCAGGGCACTTTGCTCAGCCCCAGCCACCTCCTCTCAGCTTTCGGCAATACCTATTCACTCTCTATTGGAACAAAAGTCACAGCTGCTCCCAAACGTGTCCACGCTGGCTCGACCTGGTGCCTTGGCACAGACTGGGCCTCTGCTTGCTTGCAATTCTCTCCCTAACCTTCTCATCCTGGGGAGTTCAGCTAAAATCCAAGTGCCCAGGCTCCTTGCAGTCCCCAAGCTTGGTACCTACCTCAGTGTCCCACGATCATCTCTTTTCATGTCCATGTCATGTCCCCATTCAGCCGTGAACTCAAGGGAAGGGGTCATGTCTAGTTCATTCCAGAACCCTTAGCATCCAGCACAGTTGGCACATGGCAGACGCCAAAAAAAAAAACCCTTTGTGTAATAAATAAGTGAATGCATACATGGAGTGTGCCTCCTAATATCTGCCCTTTGATTAAAGCATTAAGAAGAGACTGTAGGCTGGGTGCGGTGGCTCTAGTCTGTAATCCCAGCACTCTGGGAGGCCAAGCAGGTGGATCAACTGAGGTTAGGAGTTCGAGACCAGCCTGGCCAACATGTTGAAACCCCGTCTCTACTAAAAATATGAAAATTAGCCAGGTATGATGGTGCACGCCTATAATCCCAGCTACTCGGGAGGCTGAGACAGGAGAATCGTTTGAACCCAAGAGGTGGAGGTTGCAGTGAGCTGAGATTGTGCCACTGAACTCCAGCCTGGTGACAGAGCAAGACTCCGTCTCAAAATAAATAAATAACTAAAGAGAAGACACTAAGCTGGATCTGGCTTGCAGAAGTATTTGTTTAGTTAATGCAATGTGGAAAAAAAAAAAAAGCAAAGACAAATTGATTGCCAACATTTAAAAATGGGGCAATTCAGAGAGGTACAGTGGCTTATGCCTTTAATCCCAGTGATTTGGGAGGCTGAGGCAGGAGGATCGCTTGAGGCCAGGAGTTAGGGACCAGCCTAAGCAATACAGAGAGACCTTGAATCTACAAAAAATTTTTAAAAATTAGCAGGGTGTGGTAGTGTTTGCCTATAGTCCTGGCTACTCTCGAAAGGCTGAGGTGGGAGGATCGCTTGAACCCAGGAGTTTGGTACCACTGCACTCTAGGCTGGGCAACATAGTGAGATCCTGTCTCTAAGGAAAAAAAAATGGGGGCCAGGTTCAGTGGCTCATGCCTGTAATCCCAGCACTTTGGGAAGTCAAGGTGGGCAGATCATTTGAGGTCAGGAGTTCGAGACCCGCCTGGCCAACATGGTGAAACCCTATCTCTACTAAAAATACAAAAATTAGGCAGGCATGGTGGTGCGTGTCTGTACTCCCAGCTGCTCGGGAGGCTGAGGCAGGAGAATTGCTTGAACCAGGGAGGCGGAGGTCGCAGAGAGCCGAGATTTCGCCACTGCACTCCAGCCTGGCGCCTGTCGACAGAGTGAAACTCTGTCTCGGAAAAAAAAAAAAAGGCGAGGGGGGAGATTTCTCCCAATAGCCACGTTTCTGACCCCTCTGCAGACTCGGAAGACATGGCAGATCAGGGGCCCTAATGGCCGTTGCCTGGAGCCAAGTGTGCGCCCTGAAACCTGCTGTTCCCCAGGGCTCCGAGGTCCCACCACTCCCACTGCTTCACATCCACCTCAGTTCCCTCTCAAGCCTCTGCCTCGCCCCAGCAGGCACTGAGTCTGCGGTCCTTGCTTAGGGGCCGAGCGGCAGCAGCAAGTCCCATCTGCCAATAAGCAACCTCTGCAGGCCTGACACTGGCTGAGTTGTCCCTTTTTATCTCAAAGGGGCATCACCCCGCATTTGAGAACATCTCAACAGTCACCAGGAACGTGCCTGGTACTTGACAGAGCCAGGGAGAGAGGATTGGCTGATCTGGGGTTTTATAGGCCCCCAGGAGATGGGAGGCCCAGGCGCCAGCTGCGGTGGAGGACAAAGGGGGCTTGTTTTGGTGACAATGGTGCCTTTCAGGAGGGAGGAGGTGGCTTTTGTTAAGGAGGAACGATGAGTTCAAGGGGTTCTGACTTATTCTGGCAAGTTTCTCCAGCTCGACAAGAACTTGTAGTGCTCCGGGCAGCTGTGAGGGGTCAGGAAACCACATCCCCAAATCCAGCGGGGGAGTCTCATTCCTTTGCTGAGTGGGGGCCTCAAATGGGGCACTGTGGCTGACTGACAAAGGAAGAGACTGATGGCTGACCCTTAGATGTGGGCGAGGGGGACTGTAATTGATTTCCCTTCACATTTCTGTCAGCGGGAGGAATAACAGGAGGGCTGAGTGGGAATTGTGGTGTTCAGAGTCAAAGAACATTAACCTGCGGATAACTCTGGGTCTCATTAGCTACCCAGCCTTCTGATGTTTCCTCTCCACAGACAGGATCTCGGAGAGAAAGGCTGATGGGAAACTGCCCACGGCTGACCTAGCACATGCTGGGCAAACCCCTTGGTGCCAGGGCAGGAGGCAGAGCATCTGCAGCTCCTCCCTCCCCATCCCGGGGGTAAGGAAGACGGCAGAATGGGAATTTGGGCGCCTTCACGCTGCTGTTACCGCCCTTGGTTCTGTGGAAACCCCAGGAGGTAAGCATTACTGTAACGCATGTGCTACTGACAAAAACAGACCAAAGCTCAGCAAGGGGAGGGATCGCCTAAGGTTGCTCAGTGCCCACGTGGTGGAGTGAGGATCCGAACCTCCATTTTTCATGCATTAATTCATTCTGTCTCAGGCTTCCCCCAGAAGCAGATCCTGAGGCAAGGATCCACGTGTAAGTAGTTTGTTTAGAGCAGAAAATATCAATGGGAGGCCGGGGAAGTGAGACAAGGCAGGGAAGGTGGGCAACTGGAGCTGATTCCCCCTGGGGAATCTGGGAGCCAGGGTGGAACAGGCCTCAGAGTGACTGCACCCATGGGGCCAGGGAGCTGGGGTATTTATACCCCAACTCCCACCAATGTTGGTTGAGTGCTGCTCCTGGGGGGCCTCAATTTCTCTCTGCATGGGAGGCAAAGCGGGCCCTGGAGGCCACAAAAAGAATCCTCCAAGAAAGAAATCTAAATGCTGCCATTCAGAAAAGCAGTCAGTGTTCCCTGAGGTGCTAGGGAGAGGGGTGGGAGCAGGGACTGACACATCTACTCCATAACTTGCCCAACAAACACTATACAGGGTCCCTCCTGGGGGGCCGACGCTGAGCCAGACACGGGGCATGTGCAGGCGAACCTGACCTGCCAGGCCCTAGCAGCTCTGTGCTATGAGGGAAGGCAAACAGGTAATGTTTCCAAGAAATAAAATCAAGCAGGGACACATTCTAGGAAAAAAATAAGAGAGAATTATTAATGGCCCATGGAACAGCTACTTTCAAATGGATGGTCAGAGAAGGCTTCTCTGAGGAGGTAACTTTCTAACTCCTAAACCAAAGGTGCCTTTTTAACTCCGGCGTGAACATCACACTGAATAGCAACCTGCAGGGAGATACCGCGCTGCCCTCAGAAGTAGCTCCAATTTAATAAATCATTGCATTAAAAAGGAACAAACCATTGACACTCACAACAGTCTGGAAGATGTCAAGGGCATTACACTGAGTAAAAAAAGCGAGTCTCAGAAAGGCTACCAACTCTGGTAATGACACAAATGCTAAATAAATGGTATGACTGCATTTACATAGCATTCTTGAAACGACAGAAAGCATGTAAAGGAACAGATCAGTGGTTTCTCTTGTCAGGACTGGGCATGGGGAAGTGTGGCTGTGCAGGAGGAGCCCAAGAGAACTCCTTGGTGTGATGGAACTGGTCTGTATCTCAATGTCTGTGTCTTTAGAAAGAAATCTACACACGTGATAAAACCGCATAGAACTATATACACGTACATACAAGTGAGAGTCTGAAGGTCTGTACATTATCTCAATGTCAAGGTCTGGTTTTGATAATGTACTACAGTTACATAAAATTTACCACTGGGGAAAGCTGGGGAATGGCATATGACATTTCTCTTTCCTTTTTTTTTTTTAATTGAGATATAATTCATATAGCACAAAATTTGCCATTTTAAAGCATTCAGTTCAGTGTTGCTTTAGTATATTCACAAGGTTGTGCAACCATTACCACTATTTCCTTCCAGTACATTTTCACCACCCCCTCCAAAAGACACCCACTTCATTAGCAGTCTCTCCCCATTCCTGCCTCCTCCCAGCCCCTGGCAATGACTAACCTATTTTTTGTCTTCAGCTATACCTATTCTGGACATTACATATAAATGGAATTATATACTATACAGCCTTCTATGTCTGGCTTCTTTCACTTGGCATAATATTTTCAAGGTTCATCCAGGTTGTAGCATGTAGCAATACTTCATTCATTTTTAGGGCTGAATAATATTCCATTTTGTAGAAATACTATATTTTCTTTATTCCTCCACTGATGGACATCTGGCTGTTTCTACCACTTTTGGCTATTACGAATAATGCTGCTGTGAACACGCATGCACAAGTTTTTTTTTAATGAACATATGTTTTTAGTTAGCTATGACTGCATCACCAATCTCCAGCCTGGGCAACAGAGCAAGACCCTGTCTCTAAAAAACTAGTAATAATAACAAAGTCTGAGATGGCCAACAGAGAGCCAAGAGATGGAAGAGTCAAGAGTCAAGCAGGAAGCTGCCATTCATGTCAGGAACTCAGAGGAGCAGGCAGGGCGAGGCGTACAAGTCTGGAGTAATTGAGGCCTTGGGCTGAGATGCAGCCAGTGAGAGAGATGGGGTGCGCACAGAAGGGAGGAATTTCCACAGAGGCTGGGGCACTCTCACATCTTCTGAATACCCCAATTCACCTCCACTGAAGCATTTTCTCTTTCAAACCCAGCCTCCACTTCTAGATACCTCAGCTGTCAGATGGGCTCCATCAGCCATGCTGCATGGCCTGGGGCGAGTGCCTCTTCCTCACTTCCTCTTCCTCTTGTTTTTTCTCACTGATAAAAGGGCAAGAGTCATCCCACTGTTCATATGAGGGTTAAATGAGGCCATGCACCAGGCTGTGGCTGGCACATGCCGGTGCAACTGGATGGTTCTGAGAGGCAGTGTGTTCTGGTAGCCCCGGGTCTGGGACCCAGGATGCAGGGAAGCCCCACATCAGGGAAGTAGGGGGAATCCAGCCTTCCTGCAGATGAGCCCAGAGCCCCAGCAGCCCAGGGGACGCAGCTGCCTCATGTCCCAATCGCAGGGCCAAAAAATAAAACCCTCAAATCCATCAAAACCGTGGGCCATCACATGGCAAAGCGCCCCAGCCTCTGCTGCACAGAAGAAAGGGACAGCAATCAACAGAATTGGTCCCCATCAAATCCAATGATGCTTTTTATCACCCCTGGTATGCTCTGTTCTGGAGAGCAGGCTTCCAAACGCCACTGCTTTCTGCAAGAGGGGGGCAGGGGAGAGGTGGCAAGGGCTGGACCAAGTCCCAGCAGCAAGCATGGGGGCCTACAGACTTGAATCTGGAGGCAGAGCAGGGCCAGGCCAAGCCACAGCACCCGGGCAGCCATTACTCACAGCCAAGGGACTGTGTCTTTTGAGGGCTGAGATCACAGAGTGCCGATCTAGAAGGGGACTCAGACCCCCCCAGTCCAACCCTGGGGACGGTTGCTGTTTCTTGACTATCTAGCATCCAGCTGGCCTTTCTTTTAGTGGTGATCTTGAATTTCTTTATTTTTATTTTTATTTATGACATATATGACACCTTTCCTAAGCAATCATGAACTTCTTCAGGGAGAATCCCTTCCTGCCCTCTGGGGAAGGGGCTTCCACCTGTTGGTGGAAGTGGCATCAAGGTGCCCTGCCTTAGTTAGGCTGGTCCATCAGCCTTCCTCTCCTGAGACTGTTTCCAGCAGAGTCGGGAGGACAAATCAACCAGCCAAAGGACGCTGCCAAGGCATCTCAATAAATGGCTGCTGTATGAACTAAGTGAATGAAGCTTTGTGCTTTTCTCCATCTCCCCTTCTCATTTTGTTCCCTTCCCTGAAAGCAGCCCACAAGCTTGAGTCATGACCCAGTTTAGGACCTAAGTCAGTCATGGTTTTGGGTGTCATGGAAGTGACCACCCACAGAAAGGCCAACTCAGTCAACTCTAAGTAGGACAGCACGATCTCCCCCAGAACCTCAAGTCAAAGAGAAGAATCTTTCCAGAAGAACCTCACATCCTCCTGTTCATCTCACACCCCCAAAAGAAGACCACACCCTTGGCAGCCAGCATTCCAGGAGGCTCCCTGAAACCCCCTTTCCCACAAGGCCCGTCCTCTCCTGGCCTGCGTGGCAGCGAGTACACTAGCTACTCAAAAGACCTGAAACACATTTACTGTTTAAAAATGTGCTAACCGAGCTAGACTCTGCTTCTGCTGCTGGAACTCTAGAAATCCTAACAGATGATTGACACAATCTCCCATTTTTTAGCAGGCAGAAAAATCCACTCTCAGAGAAGGCAGGTAAGTTGTCCCAGGCCAGAGTCAAGACCACAATCTAGGTCTCTAGAACCGGAAATTTCAAAGACTGCTTTTTCTGTTTCCTCTTCTTTAAAATGGGAATAACACTAACTACTTCTCAGTGGTGTTGATACCGTTAATAATAATAACAATATCAGCAAAGGCTGGGCATGGTGGCTCACGCCCATAATCCCAGAACTTTGGGAGGCCAAGGTGGGAGGATTGCTTGAGGCCAGTAGTTCAAGACCAGCCCCGGTAACATAGTGAAACCCGGGCTCTATAAACACTTTTACAAAATTAGCCAGATGTAGTACTGTGTGCCTGTAGTCCCAGCTATTTTGGAGGCTGAGGCAGGAGGACAGCTTGAGCCCAGGAGTTCGAGGCTGCAGTGAGCTATGATCACGTGATAACAACAGCATCTTCTCAGGTCTCCCAGGAGATAATTATGAATGATGCTAAGGCCCAGCATAGCAAAGACGATGTGGCTGGCTATTCTGGCTCAGTTTAGCTCACAGTCTCTTGTGTCCAACTTAGAAGTAGCAGGAAGGAAAAATGCCAGGACCCTCCCCAATCTTCTTCTTTGTAAATTCTGTTGTTTGTGTTTGTTTATTGAGCCAGAGTCCTGCTCTGCCACTCAGGCTGGAGTGTAGTGGCACAATCTTGGCTCACTGCAACCTCCCCTCCTAGATTCCAGCGATTCTCCTGCCTCAGCCTCCCAAGTAGCTGGGACTACAGGTATGCACCCCCACACCAGCTATTTTTTGTATTTTTAGTAGAGATGGGGTTTCACCATGTGGGCCAGGCTTGTCTCTAACTGCTGGCCTCAGATGATCTGCCCACCTCGGCCTCCCAAAGTGCTATGATTACAGACATGAGCCACTGCACCTGGCTCTGTTGGATATTTAAAGGAAAAATACACTCAACGTTTGTGCAGTGTGCACCTAATGACCTTGGGGCAGCAGGGTCCTGAGAGGGTGTGGGCAAGGGTCCTGGCCCAGGCTGCCTGATGTGAACTTGGCTCCACTACCTTCCAGCTCTGTGACCTTGGCCAAGTCATTGCCCTTCTCCAAGCTGTAGTTTCTTCAACTACAAAGAACACGCATTAACCTTAATGACCCCTGAGGTCCAATGTTTGGTGGTGACTGTGGAAAACTGCAAGGTGGATAAAAGAGCAGGTGAATTGGCTCCCCTAAGAAAACCCTACAGAGCAGGGGCTGGGAAACAGCTTAGGGAGAGAGTGTTAGGGGCCTCTGCCAGTACCGCTCCCTCAGGCTCCTCCCCAACTTTGCCCAAATGAACAACCCTGGTAGATTTGATTTGATTTGATTTGATTTATTTATTTCAAGACAGAATCTTACTCTGTCACCCAGGCTGGAGTGCAGTGGTACAATCGTGGCTCACTACAACCTCTGCTTCCCGGGTTCAGGAGATTTTCCTGGCTCAGCCTCCTGAAGTAGCTGGGATTACAGGCATGTACCACCATGCCCAGCTAATTTTTGTATTATTAGTAGAGACAGGGTTTCACCATGTTGGCCAGGCTGGTCTTGAACTCCTGACCTCAAGTGATCCACCCGCCTTGGCCTCCCAAAGTGCTGGGATTACAGGCGTGAGCCACCATGCCTGGACTATTTTTGTTTTTTTCCTTTGGAAACAGGGTCCCACTCTGTTGCTCAGGCTGGAGCGCAGTGTTGCAATCACAGCTCACAGCAGCCTCAGCCACCCTGGGCTTAGGAGATCCTGCCACCCCAGCCTCCCAAGTAGCTGGGACTACAGGCATGAGCCATGATGCCTGGCTAATTTTTTTAATGTTTTTTGTAGAGACAGGGTTTTGCCTTGTTGCCCACCCTGGTCTTGAACTCCTGACCTCAAATGATCTGCCGGCCTTGACCTCCCAAAGTGCTGGGATTACAGGTGTAAGCCGCTGTGCCTGGCCAGATTTTGCTGTTCTTCCCCTCCCTCCACTAATACCCTTAACTCAGACTTATCAAGGGCAGAGAAAATGCGTGGGAATACACAGCCAAGAAGCAATCCAGCGTCCCTCGACTCACAGCTAAGCTCCTGTTGACGAGGCAGCCCAGCTCCCCAGGAGTGGCTGTGTTCCGGATATCCACGTCGTGGGGTGACACATACAGCTTCGTGTCGGTCAGATCAAAGAACTCGACTTCTGTGAGCCCCACCCACCACGAGTTGCCCCAGTTGGACAGGATCTCCATGGTCACGTAGATGGCATCTTTGATCTCCTCTGCCCTCATTCTCTGTTTGTCCTTAAAGAAGAGAAAAATAACACCAAAGGATTAAGTCATGACAGGCTTGAATTCGGCTCCATCTCTGCTACCACTGCCTTCAAAAAGTTAGTTAACTTTCAGGGTCTCAGTTTCTCCATGTGTACTATGAGGATAAGAATGGCACCCACTAGCTATGGTTGTTACAATGATTAAATGAGTTCATTCTGCAAAGTATTCAAAATAAAGTCCCTGTGTACCTGGCACTCTATAAGCATGCTGTTTGAGAGTTTACAAATAAATAAAAATGTCTAAAAAGCATTGAATTCTGCCTGAATATTCACGCCTCTCCCCCACTACTCAAGCGTTCAGGACCCAGAAGCTTGTCACGACATCTGCTGAATTAAGTAGGTGTTACGGGCTGAGGCCAGGCACAGTGGCCCACGCCTGTAATCCCAGCACTTTGGGAGGCTAAATTGGGAGGATTCCTTAAGGCCAGGAGTTCGAGATCAGCCTGAGCAACAAAGTGAGACCCTGGCTTTACAAAAGAATTTTTTAAAAAATGAGCTGGGCACAGTGGCACATGCCTGTAGTCCCAGCCAAGCAGGAGGCTGAGACAGGAGGATTGCTTGAGCCCAGGAGGGTTGAGGCTGCAGTGAGCCATGTTCACACCATTACATTCTAGCCTGGGTGACTCAGTCTAAAAAAAAAAAAAGGTTTATGGGCTGAATTTTGTCCCTTCCAAATTCATCTGTTGAAACCCTAATCCCCAGTACCTCAGAATGTGACTGTCTTTGGAGATAAGGCCTTCAAACAGGTGATTAAATTAAAATGAGGCTGTGGGGTCGGTGGGAGGGCTAATCCAATCTAATTGGTGTCCTTATAAGGGGAAATTTGGACACAGAGAGACACACCACGAAAGGCACACACAGAAAAAGACCATGTGAGGGCACAGCAAGAAGGCAGCTGTTTGCAAGCCAAAGAGAGAGGCCTTAGAACAAATCAAACCTGCCAACACCTGATCTTGGACTTCCAGCCTCCAGAATCATGAGAGAACAAATCTCTGTTATTGAACCCCCCCCCAGTGTGTGGTATTTTGTTATGGCAGCCTGAGCGGACTGATATAGTAGGTGACATGACCCATCTGGCCTTGGACTAGTCAGTTGACATCCCTCGGCCTGGTTGGGGAAGATGAGATGACAGCATCTACATGATAATCCTGTCACAGGCCTTAAACAAAATATCAGTACCCAAGAAGGCCCTACCAAAAGCCCCGGCCCTGGGTGCACCCCTGTGGTGTCTGCTTCTTTCTGTTTCTCTCCTTCATTGATTTTAATGCGTGCCTCTTTCCCGCGTTGGCTGTCTGCTCTGAGAGCCTGTGTGAATGCCATCAATACATGGCCACCCTTCGGAATGGCTTCCTGAGGCCCTCCGGGGATGACTGCAGCGCTGGTCGCCACAGATCAGTCACTCACAAAATGGTGCATTCCCCGCGTGCACATGCCCTCTGTTAATTAGCACGGGTAATCTGCAATGGTTCTGTGAGCAGGGAGCCGAGCAAATGAACAGCAACTGTTCCCCACTTACTTTTTTAATTAATAGCCAGCGAGACGTGCTATCCCTCTCAGTGTGCGTTTGGAGGGGCCTTGATTGCCACATGGTGGGAATGCGGATGGGGAGGAAGGAGAGAGGTCAGCTCACAGCTCCCGGATGAAACATAGGGCCTGTTTTGATTAGCTAGGCCCTCGATACCCACAGCTTCCTCCTTTTGCTCCATAGCCATGTGGGGTCCTGGCCAAGCCCTCTGCTGCCCTGGGTCTGAGACCCAGGCACGCAGGACAAGGATGAAGCTAAACTGGCCTGGCTGACTCCAGGGGACTGGGAAGTTAATGAGCTTGTGCTTGTGAGGAGCAATCCAGGGCCAGGTGAGCGGTCAGTCTGGGGGATGCTGAAGAAGCAGCCCTGTTCACCTTGCTTGTTGGTGGGAGGCAGGAGGGCCAGATAGGAGGAGGGCCAGATGGGAGGCAGGCTGCCTCTCAGAAGGGCTGCTAGACTCCCACCCAGTGCAATCTGAAATGTGCAAATTCCTCAGCTGCGTTTGTAAATGAAAAAGCTGAAGGATCTACTCACTAAGCAAGTGTCACAACTTGTCTGCTGCCACTCAGTGGCTCCTCCTGCTTCTGTACTGCCTGATTTGGGATCCCGCTTGGCGGTGGGAGGGGGACACTGGCTGGGCAGCTCCTGGCCCCTCTCATTCATTGTCCCCACTCTTGCTGAGACCACTTGATTTTCCTCGGGAGAAGCCACGCCTTCTCTTTTCTCAGACATAAAGCACAGGGGGACTGACCCTTTCCCACTCCAGGGAGGGGCCTGACAGGTCTAAGGAAGTGTTGTGTCCTGTCCCCTGGGCCGCCAGGAGGGAGTGGCTCAGTGACAGGCAAGTACCCCAGTATAGGTCAGCGCAAGCATGCCAATCACAGATTTACCTGCGGAGGAACGGGCTTCTCTCCTGACAGTGGAGTCTGATGATACAAGAGTGCAAGGTAGAACCATTCTAGCTATTTAGGGACCATGAGGAGGGAGCAGAGATGGGACTGAGCTTTCCACTGTGCAGACAGAAGGGAAAGACACAGTGCGAGCTGCCTCATCAGGCCCCACCTGGCCCTCTCTGTGTCATTTTTCAAGGCGAAGAGTCTGTCATTTTTCTTCTCTTTCTTGTATAAGTCAGTTTGCCCTGGATTTTCTGTCTCCCGTAATATAAAGACTTGGCCAGGTGTGGTAAACCCAGCACTTCGGGATGCTGAGGCAGGAGGACTGCTTGAGCCCAGGAGTTCAAGACCAGCCTGGGCAACATAGCAAGGATTCATCTCTACGATTTTTTTTTTTTAAATAGCCAGGTGTGCTGGGGGGGACCCTGTAGTCCCAGCTACTCGGGAGGCTAAGGTGGAAGAATCGACTGAGCAAGGAGTTCAAGGCTGCAGTGAGCCATGATCACACCCACTGCACTCCAGCCTGGGAGACAGAGCAAGGCCCTGTTTCTAAAATACACTCATTTATTAAAGTAATAAAAATAAAGCAACTACTCCATGCAGTGGGGAGCATAGCTTTGAACTTCTAGCTGATAGTTGTTGGTCTCTCCCTGCACTAAGGTGCAGCCCTCAGAGACCTTTCCTGTTTCATGTGCACAGTGGCCTGTGGGCCATGGATTATTGACCCTATTTGAGTGCCAGGACCAGACAGCTTAAGAGGCTTGTCTAAGGTCACATAATCTCTAAATGATGGTGCCAGATTCAAAGCTGGAAGTCTAGTCTAGGCCAAGCCAGCTCAGAGGCATATCTGCTCTCATAGGATTTTATATGTGGCTTTTGGAGGACTTCACATTAAGTCCTCACTGGCCAGTAGTAAGATTGGTGACCATCATACCAAATAATACTAAGAACGGCTTGGGCGAAGGTAGGGGCAGGAAGGACGTGCTGGGACACAGGCCTTTTAGGACACAAACAAATAGAGGCCAGGTGTGGTGGCTCATGCCCATAATCTTAGCACTGTGGGAGGCTGAGCCAGGCAGATCACTTGAGGCCAGGACTTAGAGACCAAACTGGCCAACATAGTGAAACCCCACCTCTATTAAAAAATACAAAAATTAGCTGGGCGTGGTGGCACACGCCTGTAATCCCAGCTACTGAGGAGGCTGAGACAGGAGAATTGCTTCAACCTGGGAGGCAGAAGTTGAAGTGAGCAGAGATGGCGCCAATGCACTCCAGCCTGGGCAACAGAGCACAAAGGAAGCAAGGAAGGAAGGAAGGAAGGAGGGAGGGAGGGAGGGAGGGAGGGAGGGAAGGTAGGAAGGAAGGAAGGAGGGCGGGACGGACGGAGGGAAGGAGGGAGGGAGGGGGGGAGGGTGGG
>CAUYLG010050526.1:0-18737 GCA_963573385.1 Cacajao melanocephalus
GGCGTGTGTCTCAACCGCCCCCCGGGCCTGTTGGGGGTTTCGGGTTTTATTTTTGGGTTTGTTTTCTCCGTGTGCCGCCCTCCGGAACGTCCGTTCCGGCCTAAAAAAAAAAAAAAAAAACAAAAAAAAAAAAAAAAAAAAAAAAAAAACGTACCAAAGAACTGAAACTCACCAGCCACCACATCCAGACAATGAGACTTTGCACCCCTCATTCATCATGACTGCTTCCTTGCCCCTCCCTAGTTCCTGTTTTCTCACACATTTTACATTTCTTCCCTGCTATTTAAACCCCTGGTTTTAGTCAGTCATGGAGATGGACGTGAAACTGAGCTCCTGTCTCCTCAACTGCATCACCCGATTAAAGCCTTTTTTTCTTGGCAATACCTGTCATCTCAGTGATTGGCTTTCTGCGTGGGGAGTAGCAGAACCTAACCTGAACCCCTGGTGTTTTGGTAACACATACACTCACTTTTAAAGACACAGATAACTTGAATAGCCTTTTATCAGTGATTCTTAATCGGGGTTTGCCTACCCAGGGACATGTAATCATTTCTGGAGACATTTTTGGTTGTCCCAAGTAGGGTGGGGACTACGGGCATTTAGTAGCTAGAGGATAGAAATGCAGCTGGCCATACTACGATGCATACAAGAGTCACTACAAAGAGTTCCTTGACCTAAAATGTCAGTAGTGCCAAGGTTCCAAAACCCTGCAGTATTTCCACTAAAGAAATTGAATTTGTAATTTTAAAGTTTTTGACAAAAAAAAAAACCCTAGACTCATTAATGAATTTACTAGTGAATTAAAGCAAACATTTAAGAAAAAAATACCGATTCTACATAAACTAGTCCCAAAAATTGAAGTGAAAGAAACATTTCCCAATACATTCTCTGAGGCCAGCATTAACCTAATACCAAACCCAACAAAGACATTATTTAAAAATCACAGACCAGCATCCTCCACAAACAATGATGCTAAAAATTTTAAATTTCAGCAAACTAAATCAAACAACATATAAAATCATAATACACCATGGATAAGTGGGACTTAAACCAGAAATTTAAGATTTCTTTAATATTCCAAAATTCATCAATGATAATTCACAATATTAAAAGACGTTTTTAAAAACCATATGGTAATCTCAATAGATTTTTATAAAGCATCTGGCAAAATCCAACATCCATGCCTGGCACACACAAGAAAACTCCTGGTTAATTCATAATGGGAGGGAATTTGATCAACCTAAAAAGGTATCTTCAAAGAAGTTACTGCCGACATCTTACATAATGCAGAAAGACTGAATGCTTCATTTGCCCTAACATCAAGAATAAGGCAAGGCATGTCCACTCTCCTATTTAATAAGGCTACATAAATAAACAATTCATACAAACGTAACATATAAGTGATATCAAGACTGGAAGTGAAAAAATAAAACTGCCTTCATTCGTAGATTACATAACTCTCTACGAATAAAATGCTATCGAAGCTACAAAAATGTTTACACAGCTAGAGTAAGAGTAGTTAAGTTTTCAGAATACAAGGTCAACATTTGAAAATCAGTTGCATTTCTCTGTACTAGCAACAAATAATCAGAAATCACAACTAATTCTTTTCAGTTTCGATCTTTGATACCATTAAATAGAGATATATTTTAAAAACATAAAAAAGACTTCTATATTGAAAACCTCAAAATACTACTGAGAGAAATTAGAGAAGATGTAAATAAATGGAGAAATATATCAGGAGGGTGTTTTTTTAATGAGAAAATGACAGACTGACATAAAATTTATGTGGTATAGGACCGATTTGTAGGAAATTTATAACACAAAGAATCTAGAACAACCAAAACAACTTTGAAAAAGAGGAACATATTTAAAGGAATATCACAAACTGATCTTCAAACTCAACTGAAAAGTGTAGTAATTAAGACAGTGTGATACTGGCGTAAAGATAGAAAAACAGATCTGTGGAACGTAACAGAGTGCAGAGCTGAATTCACACCTGTAGTGTTAACTGCCTTTCAACAAAGGGGCAAAGGGAACTCAATGAAGAAAGGAGTCTCTTGAACAAATAATGGTGAAGCAATTGGATACTATATGCATTTTTAAATAAAGAATAAGACAACTTCAACCTATACTTTACTTCCTAAACCAAAATCAACTTAAAATGGATTATAGACTTCAATGTAAAACCTAAAAATATTTTTGGAAGATAGGAAAAAGCCTTCGTAATCTTGGGCTAGGCAAAGATATCTCAGCTAGGACACCAACAGCATGACTGATAAAGGAAAAACTTGAAAAATCAGGTCTCATTCGAAATTCAGAACTTCTATTTGTTGAAAGACACTGTTAAGAAAATTAAAAGACAAGCTACAATGCAGGAGAAAGTATTTGCAAATCACATAGCTCATAAAGGATGTGTCCAGAATATATAAGGAACTCTCAAAATGCAATTATAAGGGAAAAAAATGTGCAAAAGGCTTGAGCAGGGTCCTCCCTCAAAGAAGATGTACAAGTAACAAACCAGCACATGAAAAGGTGCTTAACACTACTCATTATTAGAGAGCACAAATTAAGAACACGGTGCATTCGTCTCTAGTTGATCATCTCTAGTTAAAATTACTGAACATACACAGTGTTTTCAAGGATATAAAGCAACCGAGACAAACTTTGAAGTCAAAACGTATTTACCATTCTTGACTTCAAATTTTACTACAAGCAACAAAAGCCAAAATAGGTAAATCATACTTGATCCAAATTGAAAATTTTTGTTTTTAATCAGAGGAAATTATCAAGAAAGTGAAAAACCAACCTACAAGTGGAGGAAAATATTTGTAAGCCATATACTGATATAATCCTAGAGTATAGACTATATTGGAACTCTTACAATTCAGCAAAAAAAAAGACAATCCAATTAGAAAATGGACAAGGGACTTGAAAAGACATGTCTTTAAAGGTAAACAAATGCTCAGCAACACATGAAAAGATACTCGCCATTATGAATCGCTAGGGAAATGCAAATCAAAACTACAATGTAACACCAATTCACAACCACTAGGATGGCTATAATTAAAAAGAAAAAACAGAATAACAAGTATGGGCAAGGATGTAGAGAAATGTGAACCCTCACACATGGCTGGTTGGAATGTAAAATGCTGCAGACATTACGGAAAACAATTAAGCCTAGATTTACAGTATGACCAACAATTTCACTCCCAAGTACACATACAAAATAATTGAAAACAAGTACTCAGACATAACCTTGTCCATGTGTTCATAGCTGAATTATTCACAACAGCTAAAATGAGAAAAAACCTGAATGTACATCAACAGATGAATGCATAAACAAAATGTGGTGTATCCATACAGTCTAATATTATTTGGACATAAAAAGGAATACAGTACTGCTACACACTTCAACATGGATGAACCTGGAAAAACACGATGCCAAGGGAAAGAAGCCAGAAACAAAAGGTCACACATTTTACAATTCCATTTACATACAATGTCTAGAACAGGTAAATCCATAGAAAGCAGTTTCATGGTTGTTGGGGGCTAAAAGGAGAGAAAGGGAGGGAGTGCTTCGTGAGTTCAGGGTTTCCTTTTGAGACAATCAAAATGTCTTGGGACTAGATGGGGTCAAAGTTACACAACATCGTAAATATATTTAATGCCACTGAACTGTCCACTTTGAAATAGTTTATATGAATTTTATCACATGAATAAAACAAAAAGTACAACTGTATTATTTCATCTGTATAAAAGTCTAGAGAATGAAAACTCATTAATAGAGACAGAAAGTAGATCAGTGGTTGTCTTCTAACAGGGGTTGAGGATAGGCAAGAGGGGAGGCAGGAGAGGGGAATTACGAAAAGACCCAAGGAAACTGTCGGGGGTGGTAATGGTTGTGCTCATTATATTGGCTGTGATGATGGTTTCACAGGTATATACATATGTCAAGATATGTGTGCAGTTTATTTTATGTTATATAATACAATTCAAAATTAGTCATATCTCAATAAAGCTGAAAAGGAAGGCCAACAATGACCAACAATTCCACTCCTAAGTGTATACCCAAAATAACTGAAAACAGGTGTTCAGACATAACCTTGTCCATGAATGTTCAATGCATATAATTGAAATTTTCTGTAATGAAAAAATTTAATTAAGTATGCAACATATTTTCTTAGGAGGAAAAATATTTCATAATATGTTCAATTAGTTGCTGTTTCTTAGCTCTTAAGTAATAAATGCCAATAATCACTGAAGTCAAAATAATGACTAAACTCACGTGGGGACAACCGTATTAAGAGTCTGGTTGGACCAGGTTACCAATTAATGCAAAAAAAAAAAAAAAAAAAAAGAAGAGCAGGTTGATGAACAGATGGTGCCTAGCATTCAGTATTAGCTGAAAATACAATAACCACAGATTCATTTCAACACTTTGACTCTGAGGTAGATATTAATGATTATATCAAGAATTAGAATAATTATATCAAGAATTAGAATAATTATTAAGTATGAAGACACTGCATTACAGAAGAAATAATTACTTGACTTTTGGAGTTTCACAGACAGCAAACAGATCGACAGAGAACATTAGATTGCACATTTCATGGCTGATTTCAAGATGCATCCTATGACATGGCCCCAAACTCAAATACCTGTGGGATCATTAAGTAACAAAAGTAAGTGACACGGGCCTCAGATAACTAGTGCACACACTTGTCTTCTAAATTCTCAGCAGGATTGGCTATGGAATCTGAAGTTCAGTGCAAAATGAAATGCAAGTTCCTTTGTTCATAAAGCAAATAAAAATTGACAGTAAAGGTAGTAAACTATAACACTTGTTTCCTTTCTCCCCACTCTCTCTCTCTGTCACTTCCCAGATACGCTCATCAGGGCATCTTTTATTCGTTATTCAACATTGTGCTCAGTCAAGCACGGGGATACTCATGAAGTTAAATGCAGACTCTGAGGTGGAAGGCCTAAAATTAAGGTTCAATACTATGTGCTACCTTGACACCTGAAGGTAGGAGGGCCCCAGATGATCTAACCACAAGTTCCCTTCCCTTCTCTGCTCCTGGAAATAAGGTCACCCAGCCAACCATCTTTATCATGGAACCAGGCACAGTGCCTGCTTATCCTTCAGTAGCAGGATTCAATTCCTGCCAGCCCAGAGAATTACTTACACAAGTCAATCACATTCCAGGGGACCAGCAATCACCTCACCCTCTCCTCACTGCAAAGCCTACATTCCAGAACCCGTTTGTTCAGTCTATTCCCACGTGCAATCCTCGGGGTGGGAGGCCTGCATGGCATGCGATGTCCTCCTCCCTAGAGCTGTGAGCATATATAACCAACAAACTACTGTTGATCTCACACGTCTAGCGTCATGTGTTCAGACATCCCTATAACCCTAGGGTATAATCCGTCTCTTACCAACAGGGAAAGAGGAGGTGATCAAAACACACTCTCACCAGCCCCTCCCTATGACTCCATGTATACACTGACACAAGTTTCAACAACTCCTAGGATCCTTCACCTGTAAGTGGCTGGACCAGCACACCCTGCCCTGACCAGGTTTGAGGAAGTTAAGCCAGCCATCTTCTCTTACTACCTACTACCCAACCCATGGCAGATCAGCAATCGTCAAATGTGTTGCTATCTCTAGGCCAGGACACAGTAGGCAGAAAGCTGGGGTAGATAAGAGTCTCAACCTGCCAAGTCACCCATCAAAAACACCATGGCACTGGCAGCCCAGCATGGAGAAAACTGCCATGATACCCTCTGTGGCTCTGAAATGTGTGTTAAAACCTGACCCTCCCCACATCCATGCCTAGTTCCCACTAGGGGAAGAGGATGTCAGCAGTCACAGGGTGGGGATGTGGAGGGAGAGCTGGACAAGACCTGGGGTACCAGGAGATGGGCAACAGGCAGACAAGAATCCTTCCCAGGGACAGAGGCAGGGAGACACTAGAGATGGGACTGCTCACGGATATTGAGGCTCACATCTGGTGGATCCTCCATTATCCCATCAGACAACATTCATAAAACACAAATTCAATGATAAAATCATTAACAATTTTAAGACAGCAACCACAGGACATTAAATCCTAAGCATGGAGCCATGCCCATGAAGTTGGCCCTGGTTCTCAAGCATTTAAACACACTGAGAGGACGTATTTCTATGACTATTCATGATACATACTTTCTGCTGCACCTAGAAAATCCTCTTTTATACACTTACTATCTCTTAAAAGCTGCAATACCCAGAAAATTTTTGTCATTTACTGAATTTAACAGCATCGGAATTTATTTTCATTCAAATGTAAAACCTGTTGAAATTTCAGTAATTTTACTTTCAATTTAGCCCATGGTTCTTGATGTGGTTATTTCTGAAGGAAGTTTTAAATTATGTCACTTTGCACAGACACAACTGGTTTGCACATTAAACACCTGGGAATGTGTTTTCTATCTACAAGGAAATTTGCCCTCTTCCTTTCTTACTTGAAACATGGCACCCTAAGTGCATCTTCCATTGTTTAAGTTTTGATTGGCATCTTGAAGCTTTTGGGCACCATTGTGTTCCCCTTGTCCAGACACTGTTGCCCACAGAAGAAGCCACTTGTGGTAGATCTGGTCCAGCTGCAGACTCACATGGAGCTGGAGCCAGTGCTTGTCCCTGAGCCTGGAGCTGCCCAACCCACTGCAGCCAGCACGCATGGCTGTGGGCAGTGGCCAGACCCCACACTTGCTCACTCACTCACACACCCTTTGCTGCTCTGCACCTGGCTCACCTTTAGCAGGCATGGGATCTCCAGTAGCATGAGCCCAACTCAACCCACCAGGCCAAGTAGGCAAAAGGAGCCCAGTGGACACAAGTAAAACCCAAACAGAGGCACTGCTGGCCACAGAGGTTTCCAGCTGATGAAGCAACACCCGAAAGATCTTGTGACAAAACAATACTTATTTGTAAATGCTAATGACAGACTTTTTAAAATGCTTAAATTCTGGGTTGGCTTACTCTGGGAGTATCAAATAAAACACAAGTGTAGGTTGCATGCAGCTGTAGACCACCATTTGAAGGTCTCCGATATGGTGGAAGACTGTTGCTCTCATAAAAATCTCCTGTTTGTTACTCAGTAAAGATATAAGCCATGCCACACTGTCACTGTCTTTTTTCCTGTCTTTTTCACTAGACTTTCAGTCCCCTGTTGAAAGGGATATATCTGCAGCTGGCACAATGGCCAGCACAGACCAGATGCAACAGAATTCTCCACAAAATGAATTAAATTCAGTTAACACTTACTGAGAACTACTTCCCAGGCACCGAGGTAAACCAAACAAGCAATGGAACTCATATTCTATGAATTAATCTTTCATCTTAAAGCCTTTTTTTAATATCTTCAGTGAGACTTTAAAATCTCTAAGTTCTTTTTAAGGTCACATCTATCAGCAGTAGAGGATCAGATGTTGGAATTTTTGTTTCACGGAACTGGGCCATCTACCAAGAAATACATTAAAAGTCACCCTTGATGGTGGCTCACGCCTGTAATCCCAGAGCTCTGGGAGGCCGAGGTAGGCAGATCACCTGAGGTCAGAAGTTCAAGACCAGCCTGGCCAATATGGTGAAACCCCCTCTCTACTAAAAATATGAAAAATTTAGCCAGGTGTGGTGGCAGGTGCCTATAACCCCACCTACTTGGAAGGCTGAGGCAGAAGAATTGCTTGAACCCAGAAAGCAGAGTTTGCAGTAAGCTAAGATCACACCACTGCACTCCAGGCTGGGCAACAAGAGAAAAACACTGCCTCTCTATAAAAAAAAAAAGTAAAAAAAAAAATCACCATTGAATTTTGATGGGATTATCCCAGGATTCTTTGAGTTTCTTATTCACATAATACATCCACGGTATGCAGATGACATGGTAACAGAGGACTAAAGTCCATATTTGGCCTCCTGGCCCTTGTTTTAAAGTCAAAATCTTCTAGATAGGCCCCCTTCTGCATGATGTTAACCCCCAGAACATCTGAGATTGCCAAAGAATCTTCTATCTTGCTCCATCAGATTGGGCCCAAATCCTTGTCTATAAGCTTTTCTTCAACAAACATTAATTGAAGGCCTAATATGTACCAGGCAATGTGTGAGCTTTTGGGGACTACAAGTCTAGATAAACATGGTCTCTCCCCTCAAGTGACTCTCCGATCCAGAAAAGACTATTTTACCCTTATATCATCAGGCTTGATTTTTTGGTCCACAAACCCATTTTGCGAGAGCATCACCTTCATCTCTCCATCCACTTCAGTCCTTTTTCCAAGATGTGGTCCCACTGACTCCCAGCTTGCCATAACATGACAACTTTGGGCCAACCCAGGGTGGCCTGTGTCCATGAGTTTGCACTGACCTGTTCTGTCCTAGACTATGGTGCCACATTTACCCTTATGGCTGTGCCGATAAAGACGTCACTACTTTCATTCTATACGATGACTGACCCACACGCTCATCCTTTATTGCACCTATAAGCAACCACATTCACACCAGAATTGCTCTTAACACAATATTTTTCAGATATTTCTAGGTGATGTTCCCAGAGTAATCACACTGATACTTTTCTTGTTTCTTTTATTGAGACAGGCTTTCACTCTGTCATCCCAGGCTGGAGTTCAATGGCACAATCACAGATCACTACAACCTCGACCTCCAGGCTCAAGCCATCCTTCCATGGTGCACACTATCATGCCTGGCTAATTTTTACATTTTTTGAAGAGACAAGGTTTTGTCATGTTGCCCAGGCTGGTCTTGAATTCCTGGGCTCACATGATCTGCCCACCTCAGCCTCTCAAAGTACTGGGATCACAGATATGAGCCACCGCACCCGGCCAACACTGGTATTTTTCAAATCAACTGCTACTTCCAAATTAACAACCAGTAATATTAGATGCCATTTATTGACTTTTTGTTCTCTTCAACACCCTGTATTAAACTCATGGCATAAGTAGTCCTTACATATACATATCCAGTGTCTAAAATAATCCTTAAAATAATCTGGAAAGACATCCTTTCAAGGAATCTGGGTTATGGTACCAATCCTTGTTTGTATTGCACACTGTATATACAGGATACAAACTTTTAATTCTCAGCTATATTGCAGGCCCTCTGACCTTGAGGGTCTCAGATATGGGCCTCTTACATACCACGCACAAGTCATGGGAACTAGAAGGACTAGTTCGGGGGTCTCTCTGCGTAACCTTTGCAAACATCCTGTATTCAACAGCAGCCACAGCCACATGTTGGCTGGCAGCTCTCTCTTAGGTGCTCCCCCCAGAATTCAAATAGGAGGAAGGGCATAGGTGGTAGGGCATCAGCGCCCTCTTTTCTTCCAATCCTTTACCTTTTACTTCTTTCTTCAATCTATCTGCCCCACTTCCTCCAGCTAAGAGTCACAGTCCCTCTGAGTGACCCCACAAGCATTTTCACCCAAGTTGTCCTCTCTGATTCTTGCCTCCACTGGCTGGCCTCCTCCTTCTCATGGTGGAAGGGCTTCTACCATGTCCCACATAATAGGGTAGCCCCTTAAACCTTATATTTTCTCCTCTCAATACTGTGTCTTGGCTCTTGGTGTGTTAAGAAGTATGAGTGGAATTGAAATAAACATTTTCTCTTTCAACACATCCTAGCTTCCAATGTAGACTCAACAAAACCTACTGGAAACTCAAAAGTGAGTGCTGATCTTCCTGATCTAAGCGTTCCTGGAGAAATTAATGACTTGGGTAAATGAGTTGCCCTTTAGACAACATAATTTATGGAGGACAAAAATGCATTGGTATAATATACTTTTAAAGTATTATCCCAGTGTCATCAACACTCATAGTACAAAGAGGTTAAAGCTACATTCATTCCTTTCTGCCTCAAAAAAGAATATCAAAAGTAAGCAGTCTTCAGAAAGAATAAAATGCAACTCATCACCTTCCATCGGCACCTACCTTTCCGGGTGCCAGGGGAAGATGAAGGAAGTAGATATGCATCCACTATCACTCTGCTTTCCCTTCCACTCCCACCCCTGACTTATTTTATTTTCCCCTTATCTCTACTTAACCTGCTGTTACTTCTATTATTATACCCTAAAAATTACCTAATTCACTCCTTTCTCCAGGTGATGCTTTTAACTTTTTGCCTCAATGTAATTATTCTTACATCAGGGCAAGATTAAGTATTTTTTAATTAAGAATGATTGACAAAGCCTATATTGTTTCTTTATTACTAAGGGCATGCGTATTAATTGATATTTAACCATTTCTGGGCCATGTGGATGAATCAAATTTTTGAATAATGAGTATCTGGAAATGGATCTCTATTTTCTAGTATTCATTGTGTTTAAAATAGGCATTTTCAGTGTTTTCACACTAAAGTATTCTTTATAGAACATTACATTATGATATAACATGAAGAACCTCTGTTTTCCAGATGGTGAAATTAAACCTTTTGCCCCAGGTGACTCAGCTAGTAAGTGGCACAGCCATGATTCAATCTGTCTTACTCTATAATCCATGTTCCTAAGCACTAAGACAGAATGACTTCCTATAAGAAGGACCCTGGTTTATGCCTACAGTGCTATTCTTTGGGACAGCAGGGCAGTTTGCTTCACACCGAGAGTACTCATACCACGGTACAATCTATGGCTACCTGCAGAACATCCTGTGTCTTTCTTAGTCATTACTCTCTCAACACACTCTCTACCATAAAGCCAATGAGAACTAACAATCTGGGCCAGGCATGGTGGCTCACACCTGAAATCTCAGCACTTTGCGAGGTCGAGGTGGGTGGATCACAAGGTCAGGAGTTTAAGACCAGCCTGGCCAACATGGTGAAACCCTGTCTCTACTAAAAATACAAAAATTAGCTGGGCACAGTGGCTAATCCCAGCTACTCAGGAGGCTGAGGCAGGAGAACTGCTTGAACAGGGACCTGGGAGATGGACATTGCAGTGAGCTAAGATGGCACCACTGCACTCCAGCCTGAGCTACAGAGCAAGACTCTATCTCAAAAAAAAAAAAAAAGAAAAGAAAAGACGAGAAAAGAAAAGAAAAAAGACAAGACAAGACAAATAAAGATCTGGCATAATTCTGCAAATCCCAATCTCTAGACCACATATCAGCAAACAAAAAGTGACCTTAGGACATCCTTTGACTTGTTATAAGGATGTCCTAAGCAAGTAAAGAGTCTTCAGGACAGAGTCTCATCTGGCACCCCTTTTGGCCCAAAAATCCCAGCAGAACGTCCCTGGAACCCATCTCTGCCAAACTCATGGTATTAGGTTACATGTCTACTCAATTTTCATTTATAAAAAGATTAACATTAGAACAAGTGTGTGTGTGTGTGTGTGTGTGTGTGTGTGTGTGTGTCTTTCTTTTTGACCACATTGCGCCAGTTAACTGACTACCTTAAATTCTTTATGCATTAACAGAGGATGAGGGCAATTATGTGGTTTGGTGTACACTGAACACAAGCCAGTCCTTGAGCCAGAACCTCCAACTTCTGTTGAAGGACCTACTGCATGCTGATACTTTTAACACACTCCCTCATTTCATACACACAGCATCCCTGGAAAATGGATTGTGTAGACTGAAGCACAGACAAGTTAAATTTATCTTACATCAAGAAAATAGACTGGGAGGTCAAATCCGATCTCCTTAGCCTGTGTGCTTTCCCAGACAATGTTTTTCATTTTAAAATACTATGGGCTACATGAAATGTCTTGATTTAAAATAGTATAGCAGGTTTCAAATGCATTCTATTAAACTAACCCACACATAAAGAGGAGCTGTTAGGCAAATAAAATCAGGATCATTCTGCATTTAAGGAATTCACAAAGTACATTCTTTTTAGAATAAATGTTGAGAAAATATGTTGGCACTGTCCAACATAAAAATGTGAAGACAGAGAAAAAAACTGAAAACAGTAAGAATTGCTGCTGTGCGCTATTTCTTGAGAGATTCAGAAATGTAAATTTCACAGCAAATTTGGTACGTGCAGAATTTGTTGTTCGGGTTTCTTCTTGCTATATGTGCTAAAGTTAATTTCGCATCCCCAAAATGTCCCAGATCAGTGTGTAAAACTGTTTCTCAAAATTTGATTTTGTAGAAACATAGGTGTTAATAAACTTATGTAGATCCTGTTAAGGAGGATGTAAGAGCAACTATGTTAAAATACACCTTTCTCTGGTGGTTGGAACGTAAAAGAATGCCAACTTGGTCATTGAATGATGAAAGATTCACTCACCGCTTCATGTTCTCACGTGTGGTGTGCCTGGTCAGTGAGTCCAGCGAGGGTCTACAGAGCAAGTAGGTAGGTTGTGATCAGAATCTGGGGGTCAGGCACTATTGGAGCCCGAGATTCAAGTTGGGGGTGATGGGCCAGAAAGGCAAAGAGGCAGGATGAGGCTAAGACCCACACTGAGAGGTCACAGGAGAACCCAAAGCCACACAGGGTGGGTCAGGAGATAGCAGCCAACGTCGCCGCAGACAAAGCATAGGAGAAAATGACTATGTGCACCAGCAAATCTTCAGGTAGACAACTCTCAACCAGAGCAGTGCCTACCCCAATGTATGAAGGTACTACCCCAAACACGATATTCTGAAAGTTATATTGTTCTAGGCATACTCTGCACACACTGTGAATAAAATGACTTAAGTATCATCCTCTGGCCCACACTGCCCAAGACAATGGCAACTCCATCTACCCTTTACATCACTTTTCCATTTATTCTGTTTGCCACATTCTATTACACTTACCTGCCAAGGGTCTCCACAATCCCTTCTCTCTTTCTCTCTCCCTCTTTCTTTCTGCCATAGTCCTTGTCACATGCTGCCCAGATTAGTTTCCTTATGAGCAGACCTCCTACTGCTGTTCTGTTCTACACTCCCCCAGGATCCCCCTTTAATCATATTATTTCTCTGCTTAGAGACTCAGCACATACGCTCTACAGCCCTTTGCTATTGAGGTTCATGCTCGTGCTGATATGGATGAGATGCCCTGTGTCTGGCGGTGCCACAAGCATACAGGATACTTCTTCATCCATAGAGTTCACCATGTTGTGAAGGGTAAAATCCAGATTCATCTCCTGCCATTCAACCCTATTCACATGATATTCCTGCCATGGCATATTCATCCATGCTCTTCAATACCTGCTGGCCTCTTTCTATTATTCCTCTGCTTGTCAAACTCCTACTCATCCTTCAATACATAACTCCCTAATTACCTTTGCATAAAATTTTTCTCAGTTCCCTAAACAGAATTTGCTCTGTGCAAATTTCCAGACCCCTCCTCTCTATACAGCACTAATTGTAAACCCCACTAATTATAAATATTTGTTTAAAAATTGTTCTCTGCTACTGGACTTCATCAGTTTCTTAAGTGCAAGAATCATATTCCGCTCACATTTGCATTGCCGAAAAACAAGCACAGTGCTAAAATACATCAGGCACATAAAACATGGCTTTGAAAATTAGTTTGCTAATTAATTCAAGAATGCAGACAAGGTTTGGGAAATCAGACTGAAATTTGACACAAAATAACCACACCCACATCTGTATTTCACTTAGTGTACTGAATATTACAGATGGAATGCAAGGGGAAACACCCACAATGTTTGTGGGGGAAGGGCGGATGGGGAGGCTTAGGAATGCAGCGGCCATATTTCTAAATCACTTGAGAGGAATCTATTACATAAATTATTTTCTCCACAAATATTCAAGTCACATTTCTAATTCTTATCCGCAAGATTATCTATTCCTGTCTCCTCAATCTCTTCACTGACCTGGTGTTGAATTGATCTTATTAATTTGTCGTTATCTAATTAAAGCTGTATTTCGGGAAGGTAGGGAGTGGGTGCTGCTCTCCCTCATCTCCTGCACCATCCTGTGAGCGTCCCCCAGCAACATGAGCTTGGATACCAGAGGCGGAGAGAAAGTCAATAACAGACAGCAAAGAAAGAGGCCAAAGCATTGATCAACTCATCAGACTTAGGAGAAAAAGACAAAGCTACAGAATTCAACGTCACATTAACTCTGCCTGTGCTGGAAGGGATAAACATTTTTAAATAGAGTCAGGTTACAAATGTGGGCTGCATTTTAAGGCAGTTTAACCTAACCCAGGGTTTCTCTCACTCTCTCTCTCTCTCTCTCTCACACACACACACACACACAGTCACCTAGGCTAGAATATAATGGTGTGATCTCAGCTCACTGCAACCTCCGCCTCCTGAGTTCACACGATTCTCCTGTCTCAGCCTCCCGAGTAGCTGGGATTACCGGCACACACCACCACATTCGGCTAATTTTTTGTATTTTTAGTAGAGATGGGGTTTCACCATGTTGGCCAGGCTGGTCTCGAACCTCTGACCTTGTAATCCACCCGCCACGGCCTCCCAAAGTGCTGGGACCACAGGCATGAGGATGGGGAGGCTTAGGAATGCAGCGACCATATTTCTAAATCACTTGAGAGGAATCACTGTACTCAGCCCCCAGGGTTTCTTGACCTTAGCATACTTGACATTTTGGACTGGATAATTCTCTGTTCTGTGCATTGTGGGATGTTAAGCAGTATCTGCAGCCTTACCTATTAGATGCCAGTTACAACACCGGTTGTGACAACCAAAAATTTCTCCAGGCATTGTCAAATGTCCCCTGGCAGGGGCACAAAACTGACTCCTAGTTAAGAACCCCTGATCCAACCCACCAGGAACAAACAAAAATGCCTCCAATTCCATAAAGAAAGCTGCCTTTTCAAATGTTTTAATAATAAAATGTAGAATAGTGTCACATTCACAGTTGGATAAAAGATGCTGTACGTATTATCCTAGAGATAATCTCTCAACTCCTCTGACAGAACCTGGAGCAGAACCTGACAGAATCTCAGTCAAACAAGGGCTATTTGCAGAGAGCAGTTGACGCAGTTCACCATGCCATGAGGCTTCTCCTTCTTTAATATCTCTGGAGGGCAGGTTGCTGCTTGCTTTGCAGCTAAATCAGAAGCAAATAACATGATTTCCGTTTTAAACATAAAGCCGAGTTCAAAGGAATGGTTTTGTTTTGTTTTTTTTTTTTCCTGAAAAAGCAGGCTGCAAGAAACCCTGATTTACAAATGGGAGCCCTCACACACCGTGCAACTGACGCAGCCCCCCTTTAATCCACTGTGCCTCAGATCAGTGAAAATCAAAAGCCCCAATTAACATTAACTCAGCAGAAAAAAAATTATCTTTTATAAACACGGTCTTTTTATAAATTCTCCAGGCCTTCATTTCCTTACCTCTAAAATCAGGTCATAAGACCTGTTTCACAGATTTATATAAAAACTAAATGAGACACTGCCCATTAAGGCATCAGTTGGCACTTGGTATGCATTTCAATAACGCTTAAGGGTGGGCACGGTGGCTCACGTCTGTAATTCCAGCATTTTGGGAGGCTGAGGCAGGTGGATCACCTGAGGTCAGGAGTTCAACAGCCTAGCCTACATGGTGAAACCCCACCTCTACCAAAAATACCAAAAAAAATAAAAAAAAAAATAGCCGGGTATGGTGGCACGTGCCTGTAGTCCCAGCTACTTGGGAGGCTGAGGCACCAGAATCACTTACACCAGGGAGGCGGAAGTTGCAGTGAGCCGAGATAGTACCACTGCACTCCAGCCTGGGAGACATAGTGAGACTCCAACTCAATTTAAAAAAAAAAAACTTAAATAAGCAATTTTAATTTTTGCAATCAGTTTTTCTGGTATTACGTGACACATAAAATTAAAATTTGTTTTCTTCTTTTTGTAGAGATGGAGTCTCACTATGTTGACCAGGCTAGACGTGAACTCCTGGGCTCAAGCAATCCTCCTGCCTTGGCCTCCAAACGTGCTGGGATTACAGGTATGAGCTATAACACTATGCCCGAGAATTTGTTTTCAACCTCCTCTTGCCTACCTAATCAAAAGTATAGCGAAAATAAAAGTTGGACACCAATTAAGACATTAATCACTTATCAATGTATGTACTTTTGTGTCTCAAGAAAATACAAAAGGTATTGAACAAATGTTTTGTGTAAAATAATCTTCTAACCCTAACTTCTTAAAATTTAACAAGTATTGGTCTCTAAGCTGGTGGTTGGCCTGATATTTCATCTCTTAAAATCATTTAGCTTATACGATGTGTTACTTTAAAGAATGGCAATTTTATATTGTATTTGCTTATTTATCTACTGTTATCAAACTCATAGCAAAGGGTCTGTAGGTTACAAGGTTTGTGGAATAAAAAATAAGAACCAAGGAAATGAAGACAATACAATATGGGAATCAATGGGATCCTTTTTTTCTCTCTCATTTTAGAACAGTGATAAAGTACCTAATTGTTTATTACAAAGGATATGTATGCTTATTAGAATATTTGTAAAACATAGGTAGTAGCATCAGTTTAAAAAATCAAAACAATCTTCAGGCCTAAATTATATGGTATATAATATTATTTTCAAGTATCAAATTCAGAGAATGGCAATTTCACTTCTTTTTTCACTTTTTATTTTTTGAGATAGAGTCTCACTCTGTTGCTCAGGCTGAAGGGCAGTGGCACAATCTCTGCTCACTGCAACCTCTGCCTCCCAGGTTCAAGCAATTCTCCTGCCTCAGCCTCCTAAGTAGCTGGGATTACAGGCACACACCCCCATGCTCAGCTAATTTTTGTATTTTTAGCAGAGATGGGATTTCACCATGTTGGCCAGGCTGGTCTCAAACTCCTGACCACAGGTGATCTGCCCACCTCGGCCTCCCAAAGTGCTGGGATTACAGGCGTGAGCCACTGTGCACGGCCTCAAAGAATGGCAATTCTAAACATTCAAACTCACATTTCCTTTCAACAAATATAGACAACAAATGCAAGGAAAATAAATCAAAACTAGGTCTAGAAGAGCCCATTTTTAATGCACAGGAGTCAATAAAAATAATCGTGCTAAATAGCTGGATGGGGGAAAGGGGGGGCCGGCTGAGGCTGAAACAGGTGCCAAGCCAAGCCTGAGACATAGACCTTTTGGTGTTTTACTGTGTGTCATATTGTGACCTTATCCCCATGGCAATTTATTCCATCTTCCAGGTGAAGAAACTGAAGTTGCAAGATAGTAACTTGCACAAGCTAACACCCCTTAGTGGAGCTGGGATTGGAGCTGAAGCACCCAGACCCGTGAGGAGTGATGCCTCAGCAGACCTCCACAGTGAGTACAAAGAGACCTGTGAGTTTCTCTGCCACTAAGTTAGCGCTGAGGCAATGACTGAGACCAATCCTATAAAAACATACGACCACCTGAGGATCATGCTGATTTCAGTGCCCAGCAAATTCATCTCAAGCTGAAACCATCCAATTTTCCCATAGAACTAACATTTATGATTTTTGAATAAACATAGACATTGACCCTCCCTTGTCTTAAAACTTGAAACTTACATTTGTCTCACCTGAGTTCCTTCCTCAAGCAACTGACCCTCAGGCCAAGGGAATGAAACTAATCAGATAACTGCATCCACACAATAAGATGCCAGTTTTCTCATCTATCACGATTGCTTTACCACCTGTTCCTAATTCCTGTTTTCCTGCTATATAAATCCCCCAATTTTCGTAAACTGGGGAGACAGATTTGAGAATTTCTCTCCCCTTCTCCTTGGCCATAGCCCAATTACAGGTGACGAACACCTTCTTCCCTGGCAATACTCATTGTCTCAGTGATTGACATTCTGTGCAGCAAACAGCAGGGCCTACGCAGAATTTCTGGAGTATCGATAACAAATCTGGCCCCAGGTAATTAAAACATAAATGATGAAACCTGAGTTTCTCAGACAAGCCTATCTTTGCCATAGACAAGTCACCAAACAGGAAAATCAAATGGACTCCTCTAAAACATCATTCTCAGTTGGAGATTTCTAAGTAGGTCATTCTCTTGGATTGACTTCACAAAGTGTACAGACCCTTTATTATTCTGTGCAGGATGTTGCATGCATCAGGGCTCGGAATTTTTTGGCAACAAAAAATTTGTTCTAAACCCAAAGAGTACACGGGTCACGAGCCTGTTAAGAACCTTTTAATGCCAAGATTCGATGGAATCTAATTTTAAGATAACATAATTTCCATGGTCAACCCCAAAATAGTATCAATAACCAATAAATATTAACTTATCAATATGTCATACACATGGATGTTCAAACCCAAGATAAATGTGTCTCAGGTTTAAAGTTTCAACCCAGACTTTTGTCAAAGCACCTATTAAACAATAGCAGCCACCATAATAGGCATCAGAAATTCAAACATAAATCAAGGTACAGTTCCTGTCTTCACCGCTTATTACAGAAGATGATATGCAAATAAGTATCAATAGTAAAATAACCCAGAATGATAAACGTTATTGTAAAATACTTGCAACATTGTAAGGGATCAGAGTGGGATACATTAATTATTTATGCCAAGGAAGCATGAAGAATTACAGAAATGAAATGGCATTTTTTTTTAATTTTTTTTTATTTTTTGAAAGAAAGAAAAAGAGGAAAGAAAGTGAGAGTGAAAGAAAGAAAAAAAAAAAGAACGTACGAGAGAAAGAAAGAGGAAGAGAAAGAGGGAGAGAGAACAGGATTCTTGTTCTATTGCCCAGGCTAGAATGCAGTCTAAAAATGGGTATTAAAAACCTCTATTATGCCAATAATTGTGCTTAACAATGGAGACAGGAAGGAA
>CAUYLG010050527.1:0-100907 GCA_963573385.1 Cacajao melanocephalus
AGAGAGGACACAAACAGATGGAAAAACATTCCATGCTCATGGTTAGGAAGAATCAATATTGTGAAAATGGCCATACTGCCCAAAGTAATTTATAGATTCAATGCTATCCCCATCAAGCTACCATTGACCTTCACAGAACTGAAAAAAGAAAACACTTTAAACTTCATATGGAACCAAAAGAGAGCCCACATAGCCAAGACAATCCAAAGCAAAAAGAACAAAGCTGGAGGCATCACACTACTGGGCTTCAAAATATACCACAAGGCTACAATAATCAAAACAGCATGGTACTGGTACCAACACAGAGATATAGACCAATGGAACAGAACAGAGGCCTTGGAAGCAATGCCACACATCTGCAAACCATCTGATCTTTGACAAACCAGACAGAAACAAGCAATGGGGAAAGGATTCCCTGTTTAATAAATGGTGTTGGGAAAACTGGCTAACCATAAGCAGAAAGCTGAAACTGGAACCCTTCCTTACATCTTACACTAAAATTAACTCCAGATGGATTAAAGACTTAAACATAAGACCTAACACCATAAAAACCCTAGAAGAAAACCTAGGTAACAGCATTCAGGACATAGGCACAAGCAAGGACTTCATGACTAGAACACCAAAAGCAAATGGCAACAAAAGCCAAAATAGACAAATGGGATCTAATTAAACTTAAGAGCTTCTGCACAGCAAAAGAAACAATTATTAGAGTGAACTGGCAACCAACAGAATGGGAAAAAATTTTTGCAATCTACCCATCTGACCAAGGGGTAATATCCAGAATCTACAAAGAACTAAAGCAGATTTACAAGAAAACAAACAAACCCATTCAAAAGTGGGCGAAGGATATGAACAGATACTTTTCAAAAGAAGGCATTTATGTGGCCAACAAACATATGAAAAAATGCTCATCATCATTGGTCATTAGAGAAATGCAAATCAAAACCACATCGAGATACCATCTCACACCAGTTAGAATGGCAATCATTGAAAATTCTGGAGATAACAGATGATGGAGAGGATGTGGAGAAGAAAAAATACTTTTACACTATTGGTGGGAGTGTAAATTAGTTAAACAATTATGGAAGACAGTGTGGCAATTCCTCAAGGACCTAGAAACAGAAATTCCATTTGACCCAGCAATTTCATTACTGGGTATATACCCAAAGGATTATAAATCATTCTATTATAAAGACACATGCACACGTATGTTCATTGTATTGTTGTTTATGAGAGCAAAGACCTGGAACCAACCCAAATGCCCATCAAAGATAGACTGGACAAAGAAAATGTGGCACATATACACCATGGAATACTATGCAGCCATATAAAATGATGAGTTCGTGTCCTTTGTAGAGACATGGATGAATCTAAAAACCATCATTCTCAGCGAACTGACATAAGAACAGAAAACCAAACACTGCATGTTTTCACTCATAGGTGGGTGTTGAACAATGAGAACACTTGGGCACAGGAAAGGGAACAACACTCACTGGCTAGGTGGGGGGATGGAGGGGAGCGGAGGGGAGGTACAGCTGGGCCGGGGAGGATGGGGAGGGATAACATCGGGAGAAATGCCTGATGTGGGTGATGGGGGCGGGGTGGGGGGATGGAGACAGCAAATCACCATGGCATGTATGTACCTATGCAACAATCCTGCAGGATGCAGGATGTGCACACGTACCCCAGAGCCCAAAGTACAAAAAAAAAAAATTTACAAAATACAGACCAAAAAAGTAAAAAATAACTTGTACTATACATTAAAATTCTAGATTAATTATATTTATAAATGTGAATAGTAGAATAGCAAAGCATCTAGCAGACAATATAGGATAATATACTTGTGACTTTAGGCTAGGAGAAAATATTTAAAGCAGGACACAGAATGGTTATCCACAAGGAAAAGATAAATCCATTTCTGTACATTAAAATTAGAAATTTCTGCTTATCTGAGACATCACTAAAAGAGTAAAAAAGCAAGCCACAGAGTGGGATAAAATATCTGTAACACATACATATCACAATTATTATCAGAGTATGTAAAGAGCACCTAAAAGCCAATGAGAAACAAACAATATAGAAAAATGGGCAATATACTTGAAGCTTTTCACAAAAAAGATCAACAATAATACCAATAGGTACTCAACTTCTTCTGTGATCAGAAAATTCAAAAACAACAATGCACCTCAACCAAAATAAAGTTCAAAAGATAATACCAATTGTAGCAAAGATGCACGTGCAACTAGCAATCTTATGCACTGCAATTCCATTCCTAGGTTTAAACTCAACAGAAATATGTCCCATATGTTTACTGCAAGACATGTACTTACATGAATTAGAATGTTTATAACAATGCTATTTATAACAGCCAAAAACTGGAAACTATCCAAATGGTCATCGACAATGCAATGAATAATTAAGCGTTGAATATTGTCACAATAAAACTCTTTGCAGCATTGAGAGTGAGCAGTCTATAACTATATGCAATGACATGTTTGAATCTCATAAATATGATATTGAGTGACAAAAGCTGGACATGAAAGGTTACATAATGTAGATCATATTTACATAAAATTCAGAAACAAGCAAGACTAATCTATTATAATAGAAGTCAAAACAGTGCTTTCCCTTGGAAAAGGTAGTGTCTGAATGGAGGTACAGTTAAAGGGGTAGGTGGTGGTGGTGAAGTATGAAGCCAAGGGAGGGAGGATGCTTTTGAAGGTCTATAAATGCTTCTCGATTTTGATGCTGATTCCAAAGTATGTTCAACTTGTAAACACACACATTCAATTTCTATAAAATATACTTATGATTGGTACACTTTTATATGTTACAATTCAACAGAACATTTAGAAAAAAGCCAATCAGACATTATCTGTGTTTTAATGGGTGAATTGAAATCCATGAACATTTGTTTTTTTCTGCTCTCTTGGAATTTATTTATTCTATTATTTTCCTTTCTTTCCTTTATATAGTTTAAACAAGTTTTCTAATTCATTGTATTTTCCTCACTGGTAAAAAAAAAAAAGTACATATTTTATTCACTTTCTTATAATAATCATTCTATTTTTTTCCCCACATATTATTTTCCAGAAAAACATATAGCATTCATCAGAATCTATGTATTTTACACAACGAAGTCAAGAATTTTGGCATACTTTTACTTCTACTTCCTTCTCTCTTCTCACCTATCATGTAAATATCATCTGGAATGTTAGTTTCAGGTTGTATTTTAAATCAATAGTCAAAATACACCTGCCCATACCCATGAGTTTTATTAATGTAAATAAATGTTTATTCTTGCATTCAATTTCCACTTCCTACATTCATTTTCTTATTGCTGAAGCAGTATTTTCGTTTCCACAGAATGTCTGTAAATGGCTGAATTTATTGAGTTCTTACGTGTTGATTTTATATTTATCTCATTCTTGCATTTAAATGATTCTTTGACTTGGCTTAGATTCTAGGTTAAACATTCTTTGCCCCCAGATCTTAGATCTTGTTCCTTTGCCTTCTTATATCCAGTTTAAGAAATATTTTTTAAATGTTTGCTGCTAGTCAGAAGTATCCCTTTTAATTTGAAAATTCTACTTTAATCCTAGGAAATTATCCTGTTTCTAGTTTACAGTTTTTCTTTTCCATAATTCTATACTTTTCTTCTAGAAATTTTATTAGTCAAATTATAAAAACCAACATAGTCATCCTACATATTTCCTACTTATTTATCTATTGTGCTACATCTTGGGTAATCTTTGTTCATCTTCCAGTTTATGAATGATCTCTTTGGTTATGTCCATTAGGCCAATTCAATCAAGGTTTAAGTTTTGTATTGCAGCAACAAAGTTTAATTTCTCTGGGTTTAGTTAACCTGTTATGATAGTTCATTTGTTGTGGGGAAAGTCCTAACGTGTATGATAAATTATATCGTTCGCTGAGAACGATGGCAAGCCCCCCAAGCAGAAAACTGCTTGGGGCATTCTAAAATAATAAAACAGAATATGTATATCACACATCAGTTAAAAACAGTTCTTAAAGCAAGGGATATGTGACCCTGCCCGTGGCTTCCTCGTGGAGAACACTTTCTAGTTCGTCTTTGATCAGTGGTAGGCAGGCACCAGCTGCCTGCCTAGTTTATCTTGGTTCTGTGAGAGAACACAGAACACCTGCTTGTTGATAATCACCTGTTCAGATAGGCTAACTACGTGGGTCAATCTGCTCGAGGTTCTCGGGTTGGAAAGCTATCAGCCTCTCTGATAGTCCCACTTTGCACTCTATCTCTGTTTCTTAATTTCTTCAGCCTCCTGGGTGGGGCTCTCTGCTGCTGAGCTGGTCTCGGTAATTTGTTATGACATTAGTTTATTCTATGTTTTTTATAAGACAAACGGTTAGAAACTTTTCTCATCTATCCTCTCTCAAATGGCGAGTTTTCCTCAAATGTTTGAGTTCTGAATGTACAGTTTGGTAATGCAGAAACTGTCCATAGCCTGCAGATTCTATTTGGGCAGTCTACTTGAAAAGACATAGGGAATTTAAGGCTACACTGTATTCCTGTACAGAGTGAAAAAACAAAAAAAACAAAAAAGATGTCTTAGTTACTGGTTTTAGGGCGGCTGGTACTCACCATTCTCACATCTAAGGAGCCTCTGGGTATTCTGTATTCCAGTTGGCGACATTCAAGCTCTTTTCCCTCACCTCTCTCTGTTGCCTCTCTCTGGCCTAAGGAAAAGGAGCAAGAAGATACAATAGTCAACTAACAACTGCAGCTGGAAGTCATCAGCCTATAAATGCCTCTCCGTCCCACCCTGTTCCCAGGTGCTAGCGTTCAACTACGATTTAGTTCTTCAATCTGGATCCATTTGCTTACCAGCTCTAATTTTCTCCCACAGCTTTTAGCATTGAGGTTTATCCTTTTTCTCAGTGTAGTTGATTTTTAATCATTTTATGAACTTAAAAAAAATACTTATTTTATTTCTTAGGGACAGCCTTATTATACAATCTCTCTAAAAATGTATTCACCATTTGATCAAGTGTAAAAGCCCTGCATTCTATGTAAAAGCCAAGCTAAAAAGTTTGCTATTTACTCAGTCTTACTCTGGGGTCTCTCATTGGTTCTCTGGAACCTCAGCTCCTCACTTACTACAAACCTACAAAATGCCACACCTCCTGAGTCTGGAATTTTCAACACTTTTTCTGGCCTGGCTTAGATAAAAGATTTAAGAGCGCATTGACTACAGAGGGACAATTTACAAGAGACATAGATATAGATAGTGGAGTCACCCTTCTGAAGTACTTTTCCACAAAATTTATTTTCTCTCACTTCCTGTTTTTCCTGGGTAGCTAATCTGTTTGATTATTGCCTCAAGGGAGGGATAAAACAGGGCAGAAAAGGGGTGAGGGGGAAAAGAGTTCTCTTTATGACTGGTTTAAGGGCTAGGCATGGTGGCTCACACCTGTGATCCCAGCACTTTGGGAGGCCGAGGCAGGTGGATTGCCTGAGGTCAGGAGTTTGAGACCACACTGGCCAACATGGTAAAATCTCATCTCTACTAAAAATACAAAAACGTTAGCGATGCGTGGTAGCACATGCCTTTAATCCCAGCTACTTGGGAGGCTGAGGCAGGAGAATCACTTGAACCAGGGAGGTGGACATTGCAGTGAGCTGAGATCACTACACTGTACCTCCAGCCTGGGAGACAGAGCAAGAGTTCATCTCAAAAAATAAAAATGGGGAAAAAAAAGCCTGAAGCCCTTCAGAAAATAAAGAGCTCCCTAGACAGTCAAAGTTTGTAGGCAAGGGTATTGAGAATTGTAAAGGGTAGGGCTCCCAGTCAATCCCTCCCAAATCTTCTAACCTATCTTTGAATGGAGGCTCTGGGAGTGGTGGGTAAGGGATAGAGGAAAAAAGATAGTTTGGAGATCAGAAGATGAGAGAGGAGAAATGGGTCCTGTGTTCTCAGGTCCTAAGATCATTTTACAGAATTTGAGAGTATAATCCTGTGCCCTATTCCTTCAGAAGGCATCATGAAAAAGTAACAAGCTCCATAATAAACGCTATAGAGTAAGTTTAGGTTGAGCAAGATCAAAACCCTTACAGATATTCCTCATGCCCTTCAATGGTCTAGAAGCAACAGGCCAGTTTGCACACCCCAAAGTATTACACTGAAACAGAAGCAAAAAGGAATGTCCCCATACAGCATGCTTAAATCAAGAGCCAAAGAAAAACCTGGAGGCTGACCATCTATAAGACTCGAGGACTCCTTAGTCACTGTTTTCTTATGCTAGATAAGCTCCACAAAACTTAGTTGCAATCTGGGAAGAAATTTCCATGAACTGAAATAAAATTTAAAAAGCGTAGCTTTTGCATACCTTAATTACAGACTTCACAGTACACAGCACTTCATCAAGTAGGTATCTACTTGATGGCCTCTCAGGCACGAGAATGTGGGAAGGTGGGAAGAACTTCAAGAATTAACGTTTCACGTGCATTTGTAAGTGCCAGCATCTGTGCTGCTTTATATGTATGTTACTTATCCTAGAAATAAATTAAAATCCACTAGGAGATAACTGCTGTTATCTGTGTGTTTATAAATGAAAAAGTTGAAGCTCACAGAAATAATGGCCAACACTCCCCAGGTGGTGATGGGATTTCAACGCAGGACCGTCTCTCTTTTTGAGGTGCTCAAAGCTTGGCCACACTCCATACCTCGTCAAATTTTCATCTTTCATATCTAGCACCCCCCAGATTACTACCTGAGTTAATGAAGAACCCAGGCATCTGGTCTGGTGTCTCTCTTTCTGATCCCATTTTATCATTCTGCTACAATCAGCAATTCACCGTCCTAGCTAAACCAAGGGCATTGTAGTTACCAATATCTTTACTCCTTCTGAAATCTTAAACTGAGGATCCCACTTACTTTTCATAACCTTCGCTCTTTCCACTTTTTTCTCACTCTCCTACTTTTATTAAACCTGCAACAGGAGCTCCTAAAAACTATTAAGCTTTGCATCATCCTTCTTTACTATCCCAGGCTGGTCTCTCCTGCCCACACCACAAACTCGTATCAGTCACTTTAACAGTGCTCTAACAATACTGTCACTTCTTCTCCTTCTGTTCTTCTGCCCCACCCCTGCCAGTCCTAACCCAGAGGCAGCTTCGTATTTCCCATGTGTGAATTGCTAAGCGTGGCTAGAGAAAATCACCTGGCTCTAGGAATTGCTGCCACTATAAATCTATGACTTCACATCCCAATGGGACTCTCAAACACTGTTCACCAGCGTTTATCTTAGTCCTTATTCAGCTTTTCCCTCACATTCTCCATGCAAACAGTTCACTAACCCTTCAAGCCCTCCAACGGCCCCCAATCCCTTCTCTCAGAGAGGACTGAACCTCTTACAGCACTGGAAAAGTGGGGCCACAAATAGCAAATGTTGTCCCATTCCAGCAAACGCCCCCTTCTTTTATCCTTACCTCCTATTCTCAGGGAGAGAACTTTTTCCTCTGGACAGCAAATCCTCAAATAATGTCACCTTATTCAACATCATTTCGGTATAACACTGAGCAGGGGGGGAAGCAATCCCGGCCAGGGCCACTGTCTGTGGAATTTACGCGTTCTCCCAACGTCTGCGTAGGTTTTCTCTCGGTCCTCCATTTTCCTCCCACATCCCAAAGCTGTGCGTGTTAGGTTCGTTAGTGTGTCCACCTGGTCCCTGACTGAGCGTGCGTGCGTGCGTGCGTGCGTCCGTGCGCCCTCCAATGGAATAGCGTCTTGGTCAAGTCTGATTCCCGCTTTGCCCCTGAGCTGTTGGGAGAGTCTCTGGACACCCAGCAGTCACCCATGACCCAGAACGGGCATAAACATGTTGGAAAAATGCAAGCAATGAATACAAATTATTATAAAAATTTGTAAAGTAGGTAACCAGACAAACGCACAAAAACAAAAAGATGGTGGGAAAGCACTCAGCGAGCCCTGCTTGTTAATGCTTTGGAACTACGTGGTGGGAGGAGGAGCTCCCTACCATTCTCTTTGCAGTTACTCCTTGATTGAACTCACCACTATGACCACACTCACTCGCCAAAAGTTGGGTAAATAATTATCTTATTTTTATTAAATTTTTAAAGTAGATGTATAGCTCATATTTATTTCAATGTTTAATATTAGGAGGTGGGGGGGCCTTCCCCGAGGTTTGGTGATGGTGGTTTTCTGACCAGAAATATGATGTAAGAACTTTTATTTATAAGTTAGCTGATGGTAAAATTGGTTTTGTTATGTGTCATTTTAAAGGCAGTTTACGAAAACCTTTTGACAACGTTGAGTGAAGACTTACTGCACATCTAAAACTGAATTTCTCCATTTCTAGAGTTTGTTCCATGAAATCATGTAAAATTATATGCTCAACATGGTCTTTTCTGGTACTTTTTTATGCCTACAAATATTCCAAATATTTTCATTCCAAAAACATATACAAGACCAGGCGTGGTGGCTCACGCCTCTAATCCCAGCACTTTGGGAGGCAAGGCAGGCAGATCATGAGGTCAGGAGTTAGAGACAAGCCTGGTCAACATGGTGAAACCCCGTCTCTACAAAAAACACAAAAATGAGCCGGGCTTGGTGGCGGGCCCCTATAATTCTAGCTACTCGGGAGGCTGAGGCAGAGGTTGCAATGAGCCAAAATTGTGCCACTCCATTCCAGCCTGGGAGACAGTGTGAGACTATGTCTCAAATAAAAAATGCAATTGACCCCTGAACAAAGTAGGGGTTGGGGTACCCACCCATGCAGTTAAAAATCCTCATATAACTCTTGCCTTCTCCAAAGTTTAACTGCTAGTGGTCTAATGTTGAAAAGAAGGCTTTTACCGATAAGAGAAGCGTCATAAGGATGAGAAAATGTTTACTCTTCATCATAAAGGTCTTCATCATCTTCACATCGAGTAGGCTGAGGAAGGTGTGGGATTGGTCTTGCTGTCTCAGAGGTGGCAGAAGTGGAAGAAAATCCATGTATAAGAGGACTTGATGTTTCATTCATGTTCAAGGGTCAACCAGGTATATGTGTATACACACGCAGAGGATATATTGTCCTTGCTGTAAGCTGTGTTCCATCTCTTTTCAAGCTCTGTGAAAGCATAGTCTGTGTTTGTTTTCTCCATGCTCTTAAATCTTACACTCTTGCTCCTATATTTTTCCACTCCATTGAAAATACTCTCCGTAAAATCATCACTGAACTCCTGTTGGTCAAATCTACTATTTTCAGATCTATGTCTCTTGCAACTATCAGCAACTGTCAAATTTAGTAATGTTACCTCCTCCTACTTTTAAAACGATTTTCCTCACCTGACATCCAGATCTCTTCTGATCACCAGATCGTTTCTCCCATCTTATGTATTATCTTTTTCTCTCTTCTAGTTTCTGGCTGCAAATTAGAATTACCTGGGATACTTTTTAAACAGCCCAAAGCTGTGGTCCCCATTTCATACTAATTAAATCAGATTATCTTGGAGGTGGATCCCTGGCATTCGTTTTTTTTTAAAAAAAAAGTTCTCAAGGTGATTCTAATGAACAACTAAGGACTGGAGGCCCCCAGGTTTTCCAGAATCCAATGATTCTTATATATACAAGCATCACTTAGAAGAGTCCTTAAATGCAAATTCTTAAGGCCTGCCTGCCAGCTATTCAAATTCAGTAGGACTTGAATGGTGTGGTGGTTAATATTGAGGGTCAGCTTAACTGGATTGAAGGATGCAAAGTATTGTTCCTGGGTGTGCCTGTGAAGGTTTTGTCAAAGGAGATTGACATTTGAGTCAGTGGACTCAAATGCAGCCGATCCACCTTTAATCTGGGTGAACGCCATTTAGTCAGCTGCCAGTGTGGCTAGGGTAAAAGCAGGTGGAAGCACACGGAAGGACGAGACTTGTTGCGTCTTCCGGCCTCCATCTTTCTCCTGTGCTGGTTGCTTTCTGTCCTCAAACATCAGACTCCAAGTTCTTCAGCTTTTAGACTATTGGACCTACACCAGTGCTTTGCCAGGGGCTCTCAGGCTTTTGACTACAGACTGAAGGCTGAACTGTCAGCTTCCCTACTTTTGAGGTTTTGGAACTTGGACTGGCTTCCCTGCTCCTCAGCTTGCAGACCGCCTGTTGTCGGACTTACCTTGTGATCATGTAAGTCAATACTCTTTAATAAATTCCTTTTCACATATATACATCTATCCTATTAGTCCTGTCCCTCTAGAGAAACCTGATTAATACAAATGGGGTTCATGAATTTGTTTTCAACAAGAGCTCCAGAATGACGCTGATAAAGTATTCAAGGGGTCCTTTTTGAGAAACACTAGGAATTTACATCTATTCCCTTCTTTTGAAGAGGCCTTCTAACCTTCCGTCTAAGCTTTTCTACCTGGATGTCAGTCACATTAACCTTAACATGTCTGAAATAAAATGTATTCCCCACTCCCCGCCATACCTTTCCCAAATGCCGTTGCTTATGTTACGATTCTGCTCACTGCTAATGGCATCAGTCTCTAATCTGTCTCAAGGAAGAAATCTTTGAACCAATGTATTTTCTTTTTCCCAATTCTTCATGGCATATTGACCAGTACAACTCAGACTGTACATAAGAAATAGCCTCAAAACTCCCCTTCCTCCCTACATTGTTCACACATTTGCTTAAATAATTGCTACTATCTCACACACATTTTCTCTGCCTCAATTATCTCCACATTCTTTCCAGGATGAACTTTCTATTAATAAAATGCATGCCAGATAGTAATGACTAACATTCAGTTCAGTGTCTCATATATGCTAGACACTGCTAAGAATTATGCCCGTTTAACTCATTTACTCCTCACATCGGCACTTTGCCACAGGTGCCATTATTATCTCCATTGTACAGATGAAAGACAGGTGATAAGAAACTTGCTCAAGCTTCCATAGTTAATAAGCAGCAGAGTCAGGATTCAGGCCCAGGCACACGTGCTCTTAATCACTCCCCTATACTGATATCTGATTATGTTGTTTTTCATCTTTAAGATCTTGGCTTGTTCTACATTGCCTACAGAATAAAACAGACACATTAGCATGACATGCAAAGCCATTCAGATTATGTCTACCTCCCAAACTCTTCAACCATATCTCCTACCTTGTCCCGTCTATGCTCTGCTCATAGACAGGCAATTTTCCTCCCCACCAAGACCTCTTATGGCTCCACTCTTTGCTATCTGCTCTGCCCACCTTGCATCTCTGTTCCTCTCACCCTACATCTGACTAAGCAATGCCTAATCCTTTTAAAAATAAGTTCAAATATTGCTAATTTTGTAAAAATGTTGTAGATGCCTTCTATAAACAGTTGCCAGTTTATTTCATATTAGCTCTTTGAACTTCTAAAGTTAACTGCATCTTATTCATTTTAGTAGCCCCATTTTCCTGGAATAGTGAGTGTCTTAGTTTCCTAGGGCTATTGAGACAAATTACCATGAACTTTGAGCAACAGAAGTTTATTCTCTCATGGTTCTGGAAGCCAGAAGTCTGTAGTCAAGGTGTCAGTGGGGCCACACTTTCAAAGATTGCGGGGAAAATTCTTCCACAACTTTTCCAGCGCCAGTGACTCCTGGTGTTCTTGACTTGTGTCTGTCTAACTTCAGTCTCTGCCTTTGTCTTCACATAGCCACCTCTGTATGTTCCTCTGTGTTCCCTTCTAATAAGGGCCCCAGTCCTTGGATTTGGGGCCCACCCTCAGTCCAGGATGATGTCATCTTGAACTTCCCAAATGAATTACATCTGCAAAGACCCTATTTTAACTAAGATCACATTCTGAGGTTCCAGATGGACATGAATTCTGGGGGGGCACAATATTCAACCCACTAAAGTGTCTAATAAGAAATAGTCAATAAATGGTTATTGATTATTTGGTAGGTAGAATGAATAACAGAATGAACAAAAGGATTTACATCCATAATGTATAAGTTGTTTCACTCAGTGATAAGAATCCAAGTTTTTAAATGGACAAAAGAACTCAACAAACATTTCAACAAAGGAAATATGCAGAAGGCAAATACAAACATGAAAAGATGTTACAACATTAGCCATTAAGAAAATACAAAATAAAACCGCAACAAGGTAATGCTATACACATATAAGAATAGCTAAATGTTAAGATAGATAATAGGAAGTGCTGATGATATGGAGTAACTAAAATGCACACAAAATAGTACAGCCATTTTTGAAAAATAATTTGGCAGCTTCTAATCCTACTACTAGGTAGTTACTTAATCCTACTACTAGGTAGTTACTCGGAAAACATAAAGATGTGTCACACAAAGACCTATACACAAATGTTAGTAGCAGCTTTATTCATAGTAATCCAGAATTGGAGATGTCCATCAAATGGTGAATGGATAAATATTTTGTGGCACCTCCATAGAGTCGAAAATAACTCAACAATGGAAAGGTGGAAACCACTAAAACATGCAACATGGATGAATCTGAAAAACACATGCTAAGCGAAAAGCTTCAGAAACAAAGAACCCAAACTCTATTATTTTCTTATGGAAAATACTATGGAAAAGTCAAAACCATACACAGAAATCGGTTTGATTACCAGGGGCTGGGCTGTGTGTGAGAGGAGGGGACTGACCATAGAAAATATTCCTACAGTGCAAAGGGGCATGAGGGAACCTTGGGGGTTTGTAGAAATATTTTCGTCTATACCTTGATTGAGATATGATTACATGATTGTGTATGTTAAAATTCATTGAGCTGTCCATTCAAAAAAGGTAAATTTTACTATATGTAAATTATAACTCAAAACCCTAGCTCAAAACAATAAGTAAAACTAAGTACATAAAAAGACAACTTAGTGGCTAAGTGTTGGATTCAAATTCTATCTCTCACAGTTGATACCTACATAACCTTGAGCAAAGTTGCCATGCCTTTGTTTCTTTATGTATAAAACTAGAATAATAGCAATAGCAATATATACTTCATAGATTTGCTGGGAAAACTAAGAGATAATGCACGTGAAAGTGTTTAGTACAGTGGCTGGCACATAATAGGTGCTTATTACATTAGCTATTACTAAGCACATGTATCATAAATGAACTATAAAATCATGGAGATGTGGGAATACAAAAGATCTGAAAGAAAAATAAGAGTTTTGACTCTGGACTACACCGATTATCAGGGTTCTAGCAAAGCAGGTGTTACACTTGCCTTCACTCTTTCTCATTCTGCAATAAAGCAAATCTCAGCAACTCACTGTCTGAAATTGATCTTCTACCAACTCTGTGACATAAACATTGCTTCCTCTGAGGCTGTGTCTTGACCTTGTAGCCATCTTGACTGGCCATCTCATCTCTTCCAGCTGAAGCCCCTGCTGTTATTCAATTAAGCCTGGATACCAGACCAGAGGCTCCTGGACAGAGAGTCCCCAGCCCAGATCTCCTGTGGGCACAGCACACAGCTCACACAGGCAGAGCAGAGTGACTAACAGTTGGATTAGAGCTTTCTGGTTCACCCTGCACCGCAGGCAAAAAACAATGTTCCTTTGGGTTTGCACTGTCTGGATAGAATGAGTCATTTAGTCCCATGAGGTACATAACATCACATTTTAAATGGAACTCATTAAATACATTCATAAACGCAATTAAGATATTTCGGTAGCATCACACAGCATTTATGCAACTCATAAAAAAAAATACTATTTTACTCATTACCAATCTTCAAACAGAGCTCTGAGATAATACATTTGTGCTTGGCCTATTGATTAAAGAAATATGACAGGTCACTATCAAATTTTGGCCTGTGTCTAAATATCTTCTGAACATTGTAGATTGTTTCAATATGAGATTTGTGAGCCAATCTCGATAATTAGCATTTTATCTTCTAGAATCATTGACAAGTTTAGGGAGCAGAACAGAATGATATCTATAGTGGTGTGCTCACATGTCTAAAAGAAAACAACCAGAAAGGAATCTAAGTGAGTGTAAAAACTGTTTCCTAAAAACAAATTATTTCTAAGTGTGTACATATATGCCAATGTTTGTATAAATTCACTGTCTCTTCTCACATATCCAAGCAGGAGAATTTCCTTCTCTGTTTCTGTGGCATTTCTGAAATTTCTTTAGGATATCACTTTACAGTGACTCCATGCCAGGCTTCTCCCATGCACCCTGTGAGACAATGAGCTTCAGAGGAAAGGACTGTATAGGTTAGTTAGAGGTCAGGCTTTGAAGTCCAGCAGCCCTGAGTTCTGATCTTAGTTCTACCATTTACCGGATGTGGATCCTTGAGCAAAGTACTGAACCTTTCCTTTATTCAGAGTTATTGAGAAAAGCAATAAAATATAAGTGTCCAATGTAAAGGGTGACTACAGATGACATCATTGAAATACTGGGCATTTAATCTTGTAAATGACTATTTACTCTGTTTTCCTCTTTGCCTTGGTCTCTCAGAAGCTTACAGAGCAAGTTTTCTGGCTGTCTTAGTAACTGCAACTGCATGGGCCCAAATGATATACATTTCTGAGTGCAAATTTATTCTTGTTTTTTATTATTTTACTGCCCATATATTCAACTGTCTTGGTTATTTACTTTTACTCTTGTAAAGGGGTGTGTGTGTGTGCGCACACGTACATGCGTTTTTCTTCAAATATTCTGTGGAGTAAACTGAGTACGAGTATATAAGTTTTAAAATTCTAGCTGGTATAAATATACATATCTAATGTCACGTGACTCCTCGAGAAATGTCTTATTCACTATTGTATTCATAGTTCCTATCAGTTTCTAAAACATAGAAGGCACTTAGAGGTCGTTCAATGGAATAACATTTTTCACTGTATTATGTACTCTTTTGCCTTGATCAGTAAGGAACTTCACTTTTTAGAAAAAGAGGAGAATAATGGGAAGAGCTTTATCTAAAACTATAAATGGCTGTAGTGGTCACATTAAGGCTAAGTCAGGGTTAAGTAAGCAAAACTTCTTAGGGTTCTACAATAAAGGAAACCCTTATTACAATAATACCCTCCCATACGAAGGTCTCTCCCTGTGTATTTTGGTATATTAACTCTAAGTTTATGGGTAGAGTAAAAAGTACTTTGATTTGAAAGAGAACAGTAAAATCATCTTTTAAATTAGCCTCAGAAAGTAAATAATGAATGAAAATAGATGACAGTTATGCCAAAGGAACCTCGACATTTAGTTCTCATTTCATAAATGAACTCAAAATTCTACTAACACTTTTAATAGAATCTAAATCGCTGTCATTTGTCTCGGGAAGGGATAATGAATTAATGGTGTAAGCAGCAACTAGATTTATATATACATTAATGTCCTAATTTATAAAAACCAATTTGTATGGTAAGGGAAATGTGCAATGCATTTCTTAATTTGTTTCCATGATCTCATTTACCTTATGAGTAGTTGTTATTATTTGTAAAATTAATTGATTTTCCTTTTGCCACACTATCTCTGATTTTCTAGAAGGGGCAGCAGTTGCTTTCTAGGGCCTGGAAGACGTAGTGAGCCAGTGCTGACTGAAACACTGACTAATGACTTAGTGCCAGTAAGTGCTTGGATTTCCCCTCAAAGATCTGTCAGATGAACTAGAGAACTGCAAAAATGCAGCCCCTGCTATTCTGGGCACAGACTGACAATTTGTGCTAAATTGTATCGAATTTGGGGATCTAGACAAATGCCCCCTTGAGAATGTGTTTGACTTACCTGGTTTCTGAGTAGCTGTTAAATCCCAAAAGGGAAATAGTTTTCACAAAAGGAAGGAAACTTGAAATTTTCTAATCTCTAAGGATTTATGTGGTTCTCCCCTCCTACCCCTGACAACCCCTGAGTTCTCCTTCCTCTTTTTTTAGAAAATACTGTGTGTCCTAACCCCAAGTATGTTCATTTTTTTCTCCCCCAGGTTTGGGCCTGATTTTAACAGAATACCTGTGTCATTACTATTACTTTGAAAGTGAGGATATGGGGCAAAGTTTCCACGTGGTATTAGGAAGTACAGATAAAGAAAATGAAGCAGCTTTCTGAAAATTATTGCAAAGCATCATTGTATCCTCGGTATTCATTAAGCCAAGTTGTATGGCACAATCCCATTAAATGAGTAATCAAATAAACGTATTAGAGCATTATAGTAAATGAAAATTACAAACAGGCTGAAGAAAGTTTACATTCAGTAACTCGAATAGATGACATTTCTCAGAACGTCCTAGTAAACAAACAGCCGGTCCTACTTCTTCCTGGTCCTCTTACCTGGTTGTTTTGTAATGTCCCTTTCAGTGCATTTTTTAGCTCCTTTTTAGATCCTTCTGTTTGATGATCCTCAAAATTCCTCCCTCACATTTTTTTCTCAGATATCACCTATAGCCTAAGGGCCCTTGAGGCTCTCTCGTGAACTCACATTTTTCCTGTGACTTCTAGACCTGCATGTCTAACAACCTATAGGACATCTTTACCTAAAACCTGCTCAGGTTCCAGGTTCTTCACAGGCCACTTGTCTGAATCATTGCTCAGCCAGTCATTCTCAATTGTCCACCCCTTCTATCTAATGAGTCAGCAGTATTTATTGATTCTGCTTTATATGTAGCTCTCTCAGTACTATATTTACCTTAAACAAAATTCTCCTTAGAAATGCATCAGTAGACAATGCATAGCTACTTCAAGGACCTCCCTGACTCCAGTCTCTCCATCAACCAGCCCACAAATTCTTCCATCAACGCTATGTGTCTCATGTCACCATCTTGCTTTAAAGTTTTAATTGACCTCTCCCTGTCTATAAGAATAAATTAGTGGCTTCAGCATTATCATTTCATCCATCTGTCCATCTATCTATCCATTCATTTACTCAACAAATAGTCAATCCCTCCTGAAAACCGGGTACTCTTTGTCTTGAACACACAATAGGGAGTAAAATATAAGTCCATGACTTCTCTGAGCCCTGGCCCTTACCACACCTTCTAACCTCAACCCCATCCTTTCCCCCTACTTCATGTTCACCCTATGCTCCATTCACATCACACTTCCCAGAGTTTCCTAAATACACTGTATGTGTTGTGCTTCCATGCCTTTCATAAATCCCAGGCTCTCTATTCTAACATGACCTTCTCTGTTTCTCTCTGAATTGTGAATTCCTAATCATATATAAATACTAAAGTCAGATGTCTCCTAAGAAATATTTCTTGGCTCTTAGAGAGGGTAGACCACTCTGTTACAGCGACCCATAAGGTTCTATTCCTACAATAGACTTCCTTCAACTAATAAACCTTCATTCTACTTCTATGACATAGCCAACAGTTAAGTGCTAGATGATGAATTCTACTTATTCTTTTTTAAATAATTCCTGGCACTTTACACAATGGTCACGAAGCATTAAACATATGTCAGGTAACATTGTTTTCTAGGCTCACTTTGTTAATATAAAAAAGTAATTTGATCAAAAGAATTGTCTTGTTCTGATGGCAGAGGCAAGACAAATTAATCTAAAATTAACCCTACACTTGTCTTTTCTGGATAAGGGAGGAAGAAACTTTGCCTTTTGACTGTTTCAACTATAACCCAGTTAGAAAATGAATAAATGACCTAAATGGGAAACTTGATGTAGGTAGACGTATTGATTGGCTTCAGAACTAGAAGGCAGGGTACTTTTCTAGTATGTGCAGCATTGATGTGTTTTAGGAAAATAGTGAGCTTTCACGCAATTTACTCTAAGCAGTTAAGAGTTCTGTGAACACTTCTCTAATTTCACTTTAAGACCTAAGTTTACAAATGACCCCTTTTGACCATATCAGCAGTAGCTGTCTTATTCTCAACCTGCTACTTCTTAAAAGAACATTAATTCTTACCAATGGCTACTTTTTGTATAGTTTAGAATAAATGTCTTCATGGTCTCCTAGTATAACTCAGGAAACTAACAGGGTATAACATCTTCTCCTACCCAATTTCTCCTTTGCTCCCTGCCCCCACTTCACCAATCTCTTCCCAAGACACCAATGTAAAAGCTGACTGATAACATTCTGTGTTCTTCACCAGTTGCTGGTCTATTATAATCTAAAACTGGGCTTCTCACTGCCGGAAGAAATCCCATGAGCATCTATTGCTGCATCACTCAAATACCAACAGCCAGGGATTCTGAAGCAGAGGAGTAGAGGAGCAGGAAGAGGCTCTCAGGGGGCATTTGTTTCATGCAGAGCCATGAATCCAAAGTCTTCCTGGCTGCTTTTCATATTCGGGTTCATTCTTTGTTTAAAAGATATGGCATAAGGCTTAGTGTGTATACAAGAACTCCAGCTGTTGGATTGTACAGAAAGGGGGAAGGTATTCTGTCAGCATTTGAGATTTCCTTTTAAAGTGTGACCAGACATTCATATACATGTGCAGACTTTCATTTTAATCAGCAACATACAAATTGCATATTCATCTGGATAGACATAGGGCAGGCACTGTTCATAGAGATAGGGATGCATGTTATAGGCACAATTCCGGTGAAAGGAAACTTTTTTAAGTCCTGGAGGTAAAAAAGAAACAAGTGTTATAGAAACAAATACAATTTGTGACCAGGACTCCTGAGGAATGGACTTTATTTCTGGCTGCCTAGTCCAAAGCCAATCAATCAAATTTCTGGTGATTGTTTTTAAAATATTGGCACAAATGCCACCATGAAATACCATGCGACTATGTGTCCTAAATGTTTTTGTTTGCTGCATTGGGACAGGTTTCCTAACAAAAACTTTCAAATGAGTCATATTTCAAGGCTGGCCTATTTTTAATATCAAATTCCAATGTAGTCAGGACCATTTTTGCTGAAGAATATGCTGCATATCACTCTGGAATATTTTCATCAAACTCATCAGTAGCATGGTATATACCTATAATGTTTAATGACGAAATGTATTTAAATATATTTTTACCCCCTTATATAATGAGAGAAATGGTATTTTCATTATAAGCCTTTTCTAGTCACTGATTATCTCTTTAATGCCCTGGGAAGCATCAAATTTAAACTTAGCTGGTTGTAATCCTTTTAAGTAATGTTGACATTACTTAACATTCCAACTCCATACTCCTGAGTCACAGAGAATGGTGGTGATGGAATAATTTAACTTAGTTTGATCTCGGGTACCTAAGATAACTCTTTCTTCTATTTTTGCACCGCATCACATGGCATATTTGGAAAATTATGGCTGCAACATAGACAATCTCTTTTTTTTCCCCTTTATAGAACTTGCCACCTTTTATGATTAATATCTAGTAATCTTCCAAGATATACTCTAAACTCCATAAAAGTAGAGACTGTTATCTACTTTGTTCACTGCCATATTTTAATTACCCAGAACAATGATGGCATAAGGAATTATATAGGCACTTCAATAAATATTTGAAAAACAAGCCAAAAAGAAGCAATGTGTATATTGTTTGGCTATTTGAGCCTTAAGTTACAAATTCTTATTTATTAAAATGCTAACAATTCAGTAAATCATGGAATTCAACATTAAGTTGCTAACAAAAATAAATGTACATAATTAAATAAAAATTTAAATGGAAGGAAGTAATATAGTCCAAGTAGAGAGATAGATAGTGAATGCCCTGCCACAAGCAGTCAAACATGACAGCTGAAGCAGGACTTTTGTTGGAAAGGAAAGCAGAACTCCAAATATTTCTTCGAACAACACAAACAGTACCATGTTTCTCCATCATTTGTCTTTAAAAGGAAAGGAAGGGAAAGAAAAGAAATGCAATTAAATAGATATGGTTAGATGATACTGACAAGATACCCCCACCCCAGTCCATTTCTGTTTACTTCCACCCTCTCCCATTTCAGGATCACCCAGAACTAGGGACCTAGTTACACTGGGACCACTAGACAAAACCATTACCTTGACTGTCACATCAAAGCGCTTAGTCCAGGTGTAAACACGTTTCCTATAAGGAAAGATTTACAAGCATGTGCAAGCATACAGAACCAATTTTATATTGTCCTCTACCCATCTCCAGACCCCCAAAACTAGGAAAAATAAGATCCTCCTCCAGGGAGGGGAGAGGAGCAGAGTTGAAAGGGCTGAATGAATCCCCACTAAATTTGATTACCTGTGAGTAGGAAGGCTTTAAAGTCAATAGGAACCCAATCAAGTAAATGAGATCCTATGCTTCAGTGTAACAGCAGCAGAGTCAAGGGTGTTAAATAGGGGCAAGTTTGGGTAGAGAAAACGGGAGACACTGTCTACCCCCAACTCACCCACTCCACCCCTGCAAATAGCCAAAAGCCCAGAGAGCACAAGATCCTATGCCCCCAAAAGAACTATGTAAGTGCTGATGTTTGGCCAATGTCAAAAGAAAGGGCTTGAGTTGAAGACAAGGAAGCTAGAAGACCAGAGATAATGCAGAACTGTGGCTCCCTCAGCAGAGGGCATTATGACTAGGCTTCTCTATGATGGCCTTAAACACTACAAGTGAGAGTAGAATACAGAGGGGAAATTTTTGAATTAACTAAGTTGAAGTCTAAAATGACTGAGAAAACCCAGAACTGACTAAAACACTTTCTGCCATTGGGAGACATGGGAACTCAGTATGGCATTAGATAAAAAGTTTTATAGTATGACCAGACAGCAGTCACATCTTTTGTAACTACATTTGGCAAACTACATGCTGGAGATGACAAGCGTAAGTGTAACTAAGCAATCTTTGAAGTGTCATGAATACCTGAAAAGAGATAAATATAAGTTTAATAGAGTTTCTCTAAATTGAAGGCAGCTAAAAGAGGTGGCGGAATACATTGTAGACACAGATGTGACCAATAATTTTCTTGAAAATATAGTTTAAAACCATCATTAATATTTTATATCAAATGAAAATATTCTATTACTATTTAAATTTTGCTGTTCCTAATCATACGGTCACCTGGAGGGGAGATGAGATTGTTGACCCACTGTATTAGGACATGTATTTTAAATTCCTACATACTGAGTCATTCCCTTACTTTACCAAAAAATATTTCTTCAGGAGCTGGGCCAATGATTAGAGTACAGGATAGTCAGAGAAAATATCAAACATACTGACTCATCAGAAGGTGTATATATATATCTATATGATATAGTGTAATTATTGTCATCATTACATTATTCAAGAGGCAAAATAGTATACTGGTTATGAACGTGGACCCTGGAGTCAAATTTCAGCTCATTCATTTACTAGCTATGTGACTCAGCAGCAAGTTGTTTAACCTCAGTTTAGCCTTTTATACAATGGGTATGTTCACTGTACCAACTACTGAGGAACATTAGAAGGATTGGATGAGGTATAACACAACAAAGCACTTGAAACAGTCTAGCATGTATTAGATGCTACTAAAGTGTTTACATATACATATATTATTATGAGTAGTAAGTTTGGTGCTGTCTGAACTTAATATGGTATCTAAAATTTTTAAAAACCGTGTCTATGTACACTTACCTGTTTTAATCTTCATAACAGCCCTGGGAAGTAGGTGATATTGATCACTACTGTTAAGAAAGAATACTAAAGTTTGGAGAGATTAAGCGATCTCGCTCATAAATTAGAGAGTGGGGATTTGAACCCAGGGCTCCTGCATCCAAACCCAGCGCTCTTGCCACAGTGTTTGCATTCTCAACTATACATGACATGGATCATTCTCCTTTTAGGAAAATATGACTAAATCACTCCATCCAGAGACAGCTAATGTATAAAGGGTCTGATTCATTGATGATGTTGGCTGGGTGCATAGGAAGAAGTGGTGGGTGCCCTGGGTCACTGATGAAAGAAACTAGCCTGTAGGACTGATACATCCAAGTCAGCAGGGCCACCTACAGAGGCCACACCTAGAGGGGAGTGCACTGTGCACAAAGCAACCCCACTTGTGTGGATTGAAGGGCTGAACAAAGAGGTACTTTGGTAGTTTTGGCATGAAAAGACCTCTCCACTTATTGTAAGTGGTATTGGATAAAATTCACAATGACTTCATATTTCTTGTAATAATTGGAAGTAACAGGACACCTGGATGTATTTACATCAATAATGGAAGAGAATATTTGAAATAGAAACTTTCCAGAGAACTTCTAATCTATGGTCATGAAAGGGACTTTGGATGTGCGTAATTCAGGACATTGTATGTCAGTTGACATTTTCCCCTGTTCTGAAAAAGCGTAGTTTGAGTGATTGTATATCAAAAGTTTGGCTATTTAAGAGGTACGTGCCTTAACTTGTTTGGTTACTCACTTGCTCTCTCTTGGTCTTTTTCTCTGCCTGTAGCTTTTTCTCTGTCTTGTTTCAGAAGACTTAATAGGAAGTTTCTCTGGGGCTTCTATGTTATGAATGTTTCAGATAACAGCTGTACCAAAACAAGAAGCTCAGCATTTAGATACTTGTTACAATTGAAAAACCAAAACACCAAACATAATAAACTGACCAAGTAAGAGTAACAGCATTTCAAATGTTGTCCTAAGAAATGCCCAAGGTTATAAATCTGTCAGCTTCAAAGCAATATGGAGGCCAATATTTGGAGAGATTATGCTGGAAAGTAATGGAAGTAATCCTCACAATTAGATAATAGAGCCTTTTCATATTAACATAAATGATATTTAAAAATTGCAACATTAAGCCACAGTAAGCATAAGCTCTAATATTAATGGGGCATATAAACAAAAAAATGGTTTTGTGCTATTTAATCTCAAAAATGGTTTAATGACCCTTATCTGATTATAAAAACAGCACAAGCAACTGTATTAGATAAATAGGACATTAAAAATACTGCTAACTGGTAAGCAGCTTGAAAAAATCTAAATTAATGTATTTTTAAATCAAATTTAATAGTCACTGAAGGAATATTAAAGAGATGTCCTGGATATAACAATGACATTGGCAAACATGAACATGTTTAAAGTAAGTTAAAGAAATGCAGAAAAAAAAACAGGAAAACAATTCACACAGTGGAAGTTAAGAATTTGGTTAATTTAGTTAAGTCTTAGTTTCAGTGACCTTAGTTGCATCAATCCCCAGACCAATAAAAGCAATGGATATATAGTATGCTTTTAAAATATAATTATACCATTCTCATACTACAAAACATGGCCAAATGCTTTTCACTGGAATTTGGTTAATTTTACATTAGGAGTCAACTCTTCCATTGGTCTAGAGAGAGCTTATGCAACCATCTGTAGCACACATACTTGAAGCTACCACCCCTCTTTTCTAACATTCACCTTAACGGTAAGAGTCATGATTACTAATAACAATCCTATTGATTCCTTCAATATTTGAGTATTGATGGTAGGTATTTGAGGGATGATTCCTTTTACCTCTTCTAAGTGTTCATCTGTCCTTCTCCCTTTTAAAGTGCTCATATAATGGAGAAGCATTTCACTGCAGTCAATTTACTAGGTTGTGATTTTTTTTTTTTTTTTTGGTTGTGATCTTAAGTGTCAGCCTCCAAACTTGCAAAATGGACTCCCTCTCATAGGTGGTTGTATGATAAGAGACATAATCATATTCTTGGTAGAGCCAACGAGCTCAATAAATACTACCTACCGTTATACTTCTCACGACACACCTCTAGTCCTAAGCTTTACTAACTTCCTCCAAACCCAAGGTTCAAGTCATTACTGGTGGCCATCTGAGAACCTCCTAATCCGGGTCATAGTTTGTCAAATTGCTCTTCTGGCACTATAATATTAAATCGTGAATTTGCATGCTACATCAATTGTGCCTGGAAATACAAAAGAGAAACAGTCCTGAAGAACCAAGTATTGTAAAACATTTGTCTCCATCCAAATTGCAAAATTAGTATCACTAGACAGTCTCATTGCTATTACAGTGATACCTTAGAGTCAAAAGAGAGATCTGACTGATATTAGTTGGGTGGAGTTTGTGCCAACTTCACCAGCCATTACGTTGTTAGGTTTTATAAGTCTAGTCCAATTTTGAGGGTGGATACCACCGGGAAAAGCATGTTGCAGTGGCAAAGGGATCTGGAGTTAAAATGGGTCAATAATCTCTCTTCCCATCATTCAATGACATGATGTTTAGATATATTTTTCCCTGCTGCTTACCTCACAAAAACACAAGTTTTTTCTCTCCTCATTTATCATGGTCTAACCTTTTGAACTGTAATTTGGAGAAACAGACTGAAAATAACCTCTGTTAACAAAATCTTGTTGCTTTGTTGTGTTTTCTTTTCTCTGGGGAACTGAATGTTTTCTTATGGGTTCCCAAATAAGATGGTCATCTTTATGAATCCATTTTCCAGTGGGGAAATAGAAATCTAAAAAAGCAAGGGAATTAAGATAGTCTAAGAGGTAATTCATTACTAACACCTAGTTTTGCCATCACTTTTCTGAGTACTGGAAACTTCTCCAGTTTTTCCTGTAATAACTCCAATTGAACTGTGTTGGAGTAGCCTGTGGCATTTAGGAAAGCCAGGACTGTTGTATGTGATTATTCTTCCTTTTCCTTAGGAACTTCTTAGTACCTAATCATCCACAGGAATGTCTGTTAGCAGGTACAATGCCATTATGCATTTGCCATATTGCCTGTACAGTCTTGAACAATAATGTGTGAAGGTATTGAAAGGGTATAGGATAAATATGGAGAATGTTGTGGAAGGCCAGTCAACAAATCCAATCATCTAACCATTTCTACAATGACACCATGAAATTATCTACAATAAATGCCGCAGCCTGTGATTTCCAACTAGGAATTTTGTCAGCTCAGTTTTTATGAGTTGACACTCCATAATATGAATGTAGCTGTTTCCATCATTCTTGTTCAAATTCTTTTTTAAATACAGCAGGTTACAAAGAAATAACATTATTTTTCAAATCAACACTATTCCTTGTATTGGCATACATTACTCCCTCTTTTGGCAAGAGGGGAAGGCATCGGACTGTTAAGCAAACAATAATTAGTTGCAGCACTCGAAAAGATAGAAATGACTCTTCTATTAAACAGACGGGGTGATTGGAGCCTTTCTTTCTTTACTGACAATTACAGATACACTGCATCAAGAGGGTTCATAATAAATATCAATGCTTGCTTGACCTACCAAATATATTTGTTTGGGAAAATATAAATGGCAAATTGTCCTTCAGATTAATAGCTACCGTATTGGTAAAGTACAATCACTTTTAACAGCCACATTACTTTAGTAAAGAGAAGCTTGCTAACTGCTCTTTAATTAAGTACACTTAATGACCTTAAGGGGATTAGTAGTCTTGTCTGATAATCAATAAGCATGGCAAGATTGCTGCCTCATAAACTGGGATGGAAGAACCAAATTAATCTGTAAAGATTAGTCTCTTCTAGTTTTTTTTTTCCTTATAGTTTGATTCCACTCAACACTTAAGAAACTCATGATTCCAGTCAAGAACCTACCAGTAATTCATTTGTTCTGAAGGCATGTATTTTAACAAACATGGTTGTAAAAGTGGTGTCAGAAAGCCAAATGACAAATAATAGATATTTTCCTGCAAATCATTGAAAGATACTTAATGCTTCATTGATATGTGATTGGTTAATGGAGTATAACTAGCTGTGCCACTGTGAGGCTCAGTTTCTTCATCTGTAAAATGAAAGAGGAAGGCTCTCAGGTCCTCTGCAGCTTCTACATTTTATACTTTAAATAGAAAGTAATTTAGATTTATTTTGTGATTTATCCATTGTTTAGCCACGGGTCAGCCTTGCTCAGGCAGACACTGATGGGATATCTCTCATCTTTATTTGCAAAAGCCAGTGTTGTGAGCCAATAAAGAATACTTGAAATGCATTATCAAGAGAAAACAAAACAAATTTAAAATATGTGAAGCAGTTGAGGTAGCATGGTGCAATGGGGACACAAGGAAAGGGAGAATGAAGTAAAATTTGGGGATGATGACTTTGAAGCCACAAATACTTTGTTCAATACAAAAGATGTTAATACAACTCCTATTAACAACCTGAGTAACCTTAAAGAAATTGCTCTGTTCTTCTTGACTTCCGTATCCTTGTAGAGTGAGGACTATAATTAGAATTATAATAAGTAAATGTGCTAGGTAATATCACAATACTTCGCGTAGCAGATATTTGCTTAGCAGATTGGCAATTGCCTTTTCCTTTCCCATTCTCTGATATTTCCAGGTTATCAATAGATGTAGACATCATATGCAATTTTACATATACAGTTAATCCTTGAACAACATGGGGTTTAGGGGTGCCGACTCCCTACATAATCAAAAATCTATTATGCAACTTTTGACTTTTCCAAAACTTAACCACTAATAGCTTATTGCTGACTGGAATCCATACTGATTATGGAAAGTCTATTAACACATATTTTGTATATTATATGTATTGTATATTCTTACAGTAAAGTAAGAATATGAGAAAAGAAAATGTTAAGAAATCATAAGAAAGAGAAAACATATTTACTACTAAGTGGAAGTAGATCATAATAAAGGCCTTCATCCTCATTGTCTTCACATAGAGTAGGCTAAAGAGACGGAAGAGGAGAGGTTAGTCTTGCTGTCTCAGGGGTGGCAGAGGAGGAAGAAAATCTACTTATAAGTGGACCTGCACAGTTCAAACCCGTGTTGTTCAAGAGTCAACTATAGATGTAAAATGAAATACGGTGTATATGCAATATGCAATATAACTAAATGTGAAATGTAAATTCTACACTTGTGTCTAAGTACCTATCAAACCCTTTGGAAATAGGGCTATATTTTCATCTATGATTTTTCTACTCTAAGAATACCTGGCACATATACATATCAGTTCAGCTAAATGAGCACATATACTTCATATTAGTTTATAGGGTATATTCAGTCTTCAACCTTTAATATCTAGGTCTTCACTGCTGTTTTGAGGCTACCAGGGCAATTGACCTACTTACTAAAACTATTATGTAATATCTACTTTTTCTTTAAAAAACTGTTAATTATCAATTTTATAAACTTCAGCTTACATATACAATAAAGTCCTATGACCCAAAGATTGCATGAAGTAGTTTTAAATATTGAATGATATTAATTACAAATGAAACTACATGCCTATGTAAGATGTGCATTAATCCTAGATTGGCTTTTCCTTAAGGTATTTTTGCAGTCACACTTAACTTATTATAAACATATGCTGATTATTATCCAAGCAATGCTGGTAAGACTTAGTGACTTGGAGGTCAGGAAAAGCCATCTAGCCCACATGGGATAACCTTTTATTAGAAATATTAAGATAATATAGTAGGAGCTATATTTGCAGAATAATACCAGAAACTTCAAGACCTAAAAAATACAAAAACCACAGCATTTCAAGCAACATTGCTGATATTACAAAGACACTTTAAGTATTGACTATTTAACTTATTAACGATTAATGGTATGAGCACTCTTCTATGTGGGAAAATGTAAAAAGTTCTTGGAAACAAAATATCTGAGTGAGGGAGAGAATCCTCCTTTCATAAGTTGTAAACAATATTGACATTTTCCATAGTCTGAGAGTAAAACATCTATCCCATTCTGAAGTTCTTATGTGAGATACCAAATTTCTGGATTTGCCACTGAACATCCTCTGTTCATATTTTTAGATCTTATTTTTTTTCCATTTGTCCAAAAGTAGATAAAAAAGGTCAGCTTGCCTCCAGCAGGCTGTATAGCCAATACATGCTTAAATGCTGTTGTATTTTTCTCCCAACAGCTTGTGTCAAGGCTAGGCAAATGTTTCTGAAGCCTTCCCTGGGCTTGCACTCAGGTGCTGGATTCCTGCTCACCACATGGGAATGGTTTAAGACTTCTGAAAACTTTCCCTGTGGGCACTTTCTGCTGCACTTGTTCTAATCAGTGAAAAGGTACTACACCCATTGCTGATGTTTGTAAACTGACGGTGTTCCAGGATATTGCTCTTGGTGATCTGAACTAGTAATTGATCTTTAAAATGCTAAAATCTGTATACTTAGGAGGTCCTGTTCTCAAACCAGAAACTATCACTATCCTTTAGTTATCAGTTTACCTGAGAAAGTCATTACAAACTGCAAAATATGACTTGACTGATCCTCATGAACATTCTGACCTCAATAGCAATAACTTGTATTAACTGATGACATTTTCTTAATCAATTTCTTCCAGAACAGCCACTGCCATTAAAACAAACAAACAAACATTAGCCCGGTGGTGACTCATGCCTGTAATCCCAGCACTTTGGGAGGCCGAGGCAGGCAGATCACAAGGTCAACAGATCGAGACCATCCTGGCCAACATGTTGAAACCCCCCTTCTACTAAAAATACAAAAATTAGCTGGGCATGGTGGTGCATGCCTATAATCCCAGTTACTTGGGAGGCTGAGGCAGGAGAATCACTTGAACCCGGGAGGCGGAGGCTGTAGTGAGCCGAGAATGCACGTCGTGCCACTGCACTCCAGCATGATGACAGAGCAAGACTGTTTTTTTGTTTGTTTGTCTAAAAACAAACAAACATCAACCATTCATACTTGTAAAATGTTTCCTTAAATTCCCTAGCAATGGGATAAAATAACAATAATTAATATAAAATTACCCTAATTGCCACTGTGCCTTTCTATCAAGTTCTATAAATTCAAAGTGTTCCAAATGTGCTGTTGCTACTCCAGACTTTCAAAGAGTGACTAAGAGAAACAAACAATACTGAGACTAAGATCCCATTCTGGAGAGCACCAAAACAATGTAACAAAGTATGATACAATTATAAGAGAGTATGATAGGCTATTAGGCTATTTGTAATTGCAGGCAGTAGGAGAATGAACAAGGAGGATAAAAAATCTGAGTTAATTCATTTGAAGACAGATGGACCTGCTAGATAGCCCTTCTCTTTCTCATTTTTATACATGGGTCTTCCTGAAGTCTGAGAAGCCTATAATTTTACCAATATATCTGACAGCCATGATTAAATGTCATGGGGAGGAAATGCAGGAAAGTAGGGAAAGCAGATTTTGCTGCCACCATCTCCTGCTTCATTTCTGAATGAAGGACCTTGGGGAAATCCCTTTACCTCTGTAGGCCCCCATTGCTCTCCCATAAATATCCATCTCAAAGGGCTCTTGGAAGACTCAAGCTCATCCATATGTACACTGAGCATGATTTTACTATAGAACAGTGAGTTTTAAATAGATACTATATTTTTTCAAAAATTAAAAACTCATATAATATAGTGGTGCCCATGTTCATTAATCTAGGTTAATTTTTTAGCAGCAAGTCAGGCTCAATGAGATCCAAATGGAAAGAAGAAAAGGTTGAGAGTATGAGACTCATCCCCTGGGGACCATTTGGAAGAGGACCTTTAAGATATCAAGGGAGCAGGAGTGAAGAGGAGCAAGCAATGGGGATGCCCCAAAACAGACTTTCCAAGGCATCAAATGTAGTTGTATAATTCTGCTCTAGCCTAGTCCTGAGCCTGGATCAGGATATCTAATCAGAGAGCAATTAAGTTTTATTAACATCAAATTACACATTTTTACTTGGCAATGGTCAAGTTTTCATTTCTGTTTCTGCCTTGCAAAAAATATCTTCCTTAGCATTTTCTCAAGTTGGCATGGTGCTGCTTTTCTCACAAGGGTGTTGGAGGCTCCAGTGATGGAAGAGTTGATCTTAGACATATCAGGAGAGTGGCCCTGGTCCCTTTGTGTCAAAAGTATTGATAAGCCACCTTGGAATCGGTTGTAGATGCCTTCTGCCATAGATTATGAACTGGGGGCAAGGCTTGTGAAACTCCGTGCAAGGAGCATTCTTTTTACATCTTTATTGCCTACAAAATGCCAGGAGAGTTTCCAAGTCAGAGCAATCCCTGTTAAAGAAAATGGACATAAAATAAACTGTTGTTACCTGCAAAACAGCTGTATTTCCTTTCCTTCCCAGAGAAGCACATAAAACCTCTGTATACTCGGACGTGAAGCAATGTAATAGAACTTTTATTTCTGTAAACACTAGATATTTGTTCCATGATAAGTCACATCTGAAGGGAGAAAAAAAAAAGTTGTGCTCAAAATTTTGTCAGCTGTTCCATGATCACAAAATCAGGAAAGGGATCTTACAAATTGATGAGGCCCATGATTGATGAGGCCCATGATTGGTATAAGGAGGTTATAAAGGCTAAAAACAAGGGCTTTGCGATAGGACAGACAGAGATCTAATCCCAGTTCTGCCTCTTAGGTTTATGTGTAACCCAAGGGAAGCTATTTCATCTTTGCAAGCTTCAGTTTCCACATTATCAAAGTGGTGGCAATAATAGAATCTACCACATAGATACTGCGTATTTAATAAAATATGTAAAGTGTTAAATATAACACTTGACCCATCAGAAGCATATAAATGATAGTAGTTATTATGCTAAAACTCTCTCGAGCTAATGGTCGTGCATCACAATTTTATAATATCTAAGGAGACCTAATGTGAATCTAAGAAGATATTTTTAATTTTTTAATTGTAATATTATTTATCTTCAAACCCATTGCTTTTCCTAATTATTGTCTTTGAATACTGGGAATGGATTCTCATCAACTTTCTTGTATATACATCTTTTACATATCTAGAATCATATGATTTTACAGCTGGGAGAGACCATGAAGATCATGCAACCTCTTTGTTTTACAGATGATGGAGATAACTGAAACAGGGACATGACTCCTACAAAGTCACAGGTATGATGATCAAAAATAACTCAACGTATTCCGGTCCCCCACCCAATGCTCATTCCAGACAAAACTCGCTGAATTTGAAGGTAAGTCATTCTTTCCAGCCATTGTCCATTGACATGAATTCTTTAAACTGTTTCTTATGTATCATTCTATCCTTTTTATAAGACTTGCTTAATACATTTTGGGTTCTCTGGTCATTTTTGAAGCCTCCAAGCTAGATATAGTTACCCTATCTGGTGTCTAATTTGCAGACAAGGTTATTAAAGGATTCTTCCCTGATCCTGATCCTTGATTTTCTGTACGATGGTGTCAACTCAAAGGATATACACTGACACCTTTCCTGAACACCCCTGGGAAAGGTTATTCTTCTCTTTTGAGCTCTCACAGCTCGAAATACATGGATGTGTTTGATCCCCTTTCTAGACACTACGACCATGGAGGGCCAAGCTCACACAGCTACTCACTCATCACCCAACAGGTCTCCGTGAAAGAGTCATCAAACATTCTCCTTTATTTTATTTCATTTTATTTTATATTATTTATTGTCTGTAGAAGAGCAACTTCCAGACTAGATCAAGAACACACTGGCATTTGCCTCTGACTTCTGGGAAGTAAAGTGAAGTAGAGGAGAATTTGAGTTATGATTCTTCCTCCCATTTAACATCTATCTGGCTCTCACTTGACATACCAGACTGTCTTGTTTTTCTTTTTCACAATTGACTTTTTTCAATGTAAGTGTCTTGACACAAAGTTTGTGTTCCATGAACACAAATATTCAAGGTTATTTGGTGTAAAGAAGATTCTACTGATGTTCTGATTTTTAAAAAGTAAAAAGAATTTCCAATATCTATCAACATTATACTCAGAAATCAAATACTGGTTTCTGGGCCAGGCTTGGTGGCTCATACTTGTAATCCCAGCACTTTGTGAGGCCAAGGCAGGTGGATCAGTTGAGACTAGGAGTTTGATATCAGCCTTGCCAATATGTTTAAACCCCATCTCTACTAAAAATAACAAAAATTAGCCAGATGTGGTGGTGCATGCTTGTAATCCCAGCCACTCGGGAGGCTGAGACAGGAGAATCGCTTGAACCTGGGAGGTGGAGGTTGCAGTGAGCTGGGTGACAGAGTGAGATTCTGTGGGAGGTAGGGAGGAAAACAGGAAGGAAAGGAGGGAAGAGAAAATACTGGTTCCCAAATAAAACCAGCAAAGAGTAACATCCTAGCCAGAAATCCACTTAATTACCTATAGTTGTTGAATGGAAGCTTAATATGAAGGAAACAAATGATTTCTCTCTTTTGTTTAGTTTCTCTTATCTTCACCTTGCTTTATTCAGACATTCATTTGTTCTCATTGGCAACTTGGGATGATGGATACATCACAAACTGTGGAGTCCTGCAGAGCCAGATTCAAATCTTAGACTCTTATCCCTGCTTTCTGAATGATCTGTGTCTTTTTCTGTTTTCTAACCCCTAAAATGGAGACAACACAGATCCCACAGTGATCCTGGAAAGATTCACTGAAATTTTATTATTTCCTTTTCCCCTTTTCTTTTTCATTGGCCCCATGCTTCCTGCCTGTGATTTAACTTTTACCCTGCCTCCTTTTGATGAAGGCCAAAAAAGTATAGATTTGATGTGAAAAGTTCTATATATCAGTTATGCCTCTTTAAAATCAAAGATTAAATTTTGAAAACTGCTTTCTACATAACTTTATTAAAGCTAATTTGAAATAAGCAATTAAATCCCTCTCCAATTCCAATGGGTAGGTTTACAGGATGTATACAGAAGGCTGGATAGTGACAGAACTAGTTTCAAGTAAAATATCTCTATTTTTTAACCTGAATTCAATGAATATAATGCTTAAACTGAAGGGAGGGCTGTGGGCAAAAGGATGAGAACAAATTCCCCATCCATAAAAAGCATCTGGCACAAGGAAAACAGTAGCAAGTCCAGATGGTAATAAGCTCTGACACAGGCCAGGGAATGCTCTATGGGCAGAAATGCCATACAGATTGTGTATAAGAAACCACAAGGCCGGGCGCGGTTGCTCATGCCTATAATCCCAGCACTTTGGGAGGCCGAGAAGGGCAGACCACCTGAGGTCAGGAGTTCAAGACCAGACTGACCATTTTGAAGAAGCTCCATCTCTACTAAAAATACAAAATCAGCTGGGCATGGTGGCACATGCCTGTAATCCCAGCTACTTAGGAGCCTGAGGCAGGAGAATAGCTTGAACCCAGGATGCGGAGGTTGTGGTGAGCCCAGATCACACCACTGCACTCCAGCCTGGGTGACAGAGGGAGACCCTATCTCCAAAAAAAAAAAAAAAGCACAAAAGGCAATCTTGAAAAATTAAAAATAAGAACTTTTGTGGCTGAATAGCTAGAATTTAGTCAATATATTAAGACAGCTTTATAGGACTTTTAATGTATTTATGTTCATGCTTTACCTTAAAACGTATTACAAGGTGTATGACAGTTTTAGCCTGGGCACTTACATTGGCAAATCATCGTTGTTACCGGGAGTTGAAAGAACCGATCAGAAAAACAAACACCCATGGCACCCAAGTGGTTTCCATGCTATCAAATATGGTACAATTGGGAGATTAGCAATTGACCTGCAATTGTTATCATTCAGCATGTATTTGGTGGATAGCTTTGCTTAAGGTCTTCTGTACCAATTTATTCCTCTTCCCTTCTACTTTCTCTTCAGGGAAGCTAACAGCTAGTTATTCTCAGTTCATCTATTTCTTATTCAGGGATGCCTTCTTCAATCTACAGAGGCTGGATTAGAGCTCTCATTTGATACTCCTTAGTGGGCAGTACTTCCTCTGTTTAAGGACTTACTATGAATTTAATCTTTTGCTCAGAGCCTGGCCTCCCCTAACCCAGAACCACATGAATTCAGGGAATGCGCCTGTTTCTTCCCATTCATCCCCAGGTACCACAGTGCCCAGTGTGTGATAAAATTTCCATCTATGCTTCATCAGTCTGTGTCACAGACATTGTTCTAGGCACATGTCATATACAGGAATGACAAAAATGGACAAAAACTCTGCTCTTGGAGCTTATGTTCCAGGAGGAAAATGAGCAAAAAGCAAAATAAGTAAGGTATGCTATATAGAAATGTCAATGGTGATGACTTCTCTAGAGAGAAATAAGGTAGGAAAAGGGGATAGAGAGACCCAGGCCAAACCTGTCATCCAGGAAATTTCAAAGCGGGTATTGGACAAGAAGCAAAAATAACTAATAAGGAAGCATCAACTTTAAGGAGTTTTATAAAAGCAAAATAGATAGTAAATGATAGGTTAATTTCTATTCTTCCTCTATCAGCAATCATATAAAAGAGGAGAAATGAACACATCCAGGTTTGTTTTTTGAGAACACTTTAAAATGTATAAACCTTGGAGAGACTGATTAATAAATAAAAGGAGGGTATACAAATAACCAACATTAGAAATAAAAATGGGAGCCTCACTATCTAGGCTGAATTATACCCCGCAAAGACATGAGGTCCTAGTCCTGGGAACCTGAAGACATAACTTTAATTGGGAAAAGGATCTTTGCAGATGTGATTAAGAATTTTCAGTTGGGAAGGTAATATTAGACTAGCCTAGTGCCTAAGTGTTACCACAAATATCTGTATAAAAGGAGGAGGCAGAGGGAGATATCTCACAAACACAAATGAGAAGCTATGTGAAGATGGAGCAGAGAGAAATTTGAAGATACTGGCCTTGAAGATTGAATTAATATGGCCACAAAGCAAGGGATGCTGGCAGCCATCAGAAATAGAAAAAGCCAGGAGTGGATGGTTCTCTACAGCAATGGCTTCCAACCTTTTTGGCACCAGGAATTGGTTTTGTGGAAGACAATTTTTCCATGGATGTGGTGGGCAGAGAGATGGTTTGGGAGTGAAACTCTTCCACCTCAGATCATTAGGCATAGTTAGATTCTCTTAAGGAGCATGTAGTCTAGATCTCTGCATGTGCAATTCACAATAGGGTTCATACTCCTATGATCTCACAGGATGTGGAGCTCGGATGGTAAATCTTGCTTGCCCGCTGCTCACTTCCTGCTCACTTCTATGTAGCACAGTTCCTAACAGGACATGGACTGGTTCTGGCCCGTGGCCTGGGAGTTGGGGAACTCTGCTTGAGCCTCCAGAAAGAACACAGTATTGCCAACAGTTTTATTTTAAACTGGTAAAGATTATTTCAGACTTCTGAAAATTCTGAAGTAAGAAAATTAACTCCTATTATTTTAAGCTACCAAGTTTGTGGTGATTTGTTTCAGCAGCCACAGGAAACTAGTATAATCACTCTACTATAGATCCTGAAGTCATATTAACTAGAGAAAAGTATGAACAACTTTATGCCAATAAATTTGAAAACATAGATAAAACAAATTCCTACAAAAATGCCAACTAATGAACACGATATAATAATAGATAAAATATGCTGATCTAAAAACCAGACACGAAACTTACAAGAAAATTACAAGCCAGTATCCCTGATGAACATAGATGTAGGAATCTTCAACAAAATACTGAAAACCAGAATTAACAGCATATTGAAAGGATCATTCACCACCATCAAGTTTATCCCAGGGATGTAAGGATAGTTCAATGTACACAATGTGTAAATGTGATAAACTACATTAACAGAATAAAGGTCAAAACCACATGATACTCTCAGTAAATGAACAAATGCATTTGATAAAATTTACCATCCTTTCATGACTAAAAACTATAAATAATTACTTATAGAAGGAATGTACTGCAACATAATAAAGGCCACATATGACAAACCCACAGCTAACATCATATCCCATGGTGAAAAGTGGAGTTTTTTCTCTGAGATCAGGAACGTAACAAGAATGCCCACTCTTGACACTTCTATTCAACATGGTATTAGAAGTTACAGCCAGAGCGATTTGGCAAATAGAAGAAATAATAGGTATCCAAATTAGAAAGAAGTCAAATTGTCCCTATTTGTAGGTGGCATTATCTTACATATAGAAAATTCTAAGACGTCACTAAAAACTATTAGAAGTAATACATGAATGAGTAAAGTTGCAGGACATAAAATAAATATATAATAATCAGTAGCATTTCTATATACTAATCACTATCCACAAAAGATACCAAACCAGGCACGGTGATTCATGCCTGTAATCCCAGCTCTTTGGGAGGCTGAGTTGGGCTGATCACTTTAGCCCAGAATTTTGAGAGCAGCCTGGGCAACATAGCAAGACCCAATCTCTACAAAAATAAAACAAAAAAACTAAAATTAGTGGGGTGTGGTGGCACATGCCTGTAGTCCCAGCTACACGGGAGGCCAAAGTGGAGAATCAATTGAGCCCAGGAGGCCAAGGCTGCAGTGGGCTGTGATCATGCCGCTGTTCTCCAGCTTGGATGACAGAGTGAGAACTTGTCTCAAAAAAATAAAGAAAACAATCCCAAAGACCTACACCATGAAAATCATAACACGTTGATGAAATAAACTGAAGAAGATGGAAAGGTATCTGTTCTTGGATTGAAATCATTAATATTTTTAAATGTTCATACTTCCCAGAATAATCTACAGAGTCAATGTAATCTCTACCAAAATTCCAATGATATTTTTCAAGAAAAAAATCCTAAAATGTGTGTGGAAGCACAAAAGACCCTGAATAGCCAAAGCAATCTTGAGTTAAAATAGCAAAGTCAAAGGCATCGCATTACCTGACTCTAAAATATACTAAATAACTGAGGTAACGGAAACAGCATAGTACTGGCACATAGACGAATCGAAAGGAATAAAGAGCCCAGAAATGAATATATGTAAATAAGATCAATTGGATTTGACAAAGACACCAGGAATACAAAATTGGTAAAGGAGAGTCTCTTCAATAAATTGTGTTGAGTCAAGTAGATATCCACATGCAGAGGAATGAAGCTAAACCCTTACCTTACACTATATGCAAAGATCAACTCAAAATGGATTAAAGACTTTAAGACCTGAAACTGTAAAACTACAAAAAAAAAACCTAGGTAAGGAACTCCATGAGGTTCATATGGGCAGTGATTTTTTTTCCTTTGGATATCAATCCAAAAGCAGAGACAACAAAAGCAAAATTAGACTAATGAGACTACATAAAACTAAAAAGCTTCCGCACAGCCAAGGAAACAATCAACAGAGTGAAGAGACAATCTACAGGATGGGAGAAAATATTTGCAAACCATGCGTTTCATAAGGGGTTAGTATCTAAAATATATAAGGAACTCAGAAAAACTCAATAGAAAACAACCCAATTTAAAAATGGGCAAAGGGGTGACTCTTTCTCTTGAGTACACACACACACTCCCCTTTCTTGAGCATGTGCTTCTAACTGTGTAATAAATCTCCATACTTTCACTAATTTCTGACTCAGTCTTGAATTCCTTCTAGAGAAGGTGTCAAGAGTTTAGATACTGGCTAGGGCCAAGGTCCCACTCGCATCTGGGGACCCCCACCACAAACCCACCAGTATCATCTTTATGGTAAATCAGCCAGGAGCATCACTCTCATTTTAGGACCACTAGCAGTTGGTCATGCCAAGGACAAGTCAAGGCTAGAAAACGGGGTGCAATGGCCAGATAACAGGACCCTTAATTTTTAACACCATCTTGCAATTAGATTTGGACTGAAATATCATATCTTCATGACTCAGTATCAGAACTCTGACCATCACGGAAATTGCCACCTTTGTTATGCTCATATCGCTTTAGGAGAACTAAATGGGGAAACTAGATAGCCTAGATGATCCCCTTTTGAAAAATGTACCTCCCCAGAGCCTTCTCCCACTTCCTAACCCAGACCCAGTTCCTGCATTCCCAGCTCCTCCCTCTTAACCCAACTCTACGTTTGACTCCCCAGTCTTCTGCTAGTTCCACCTCCTTACCAACCTATACGCCCTTCCCTCCCAAAGGAACAGAGCCATGCCAGGGTCACCAGCAGTGGCATTTTTCTGCCTTCCTGACTTTTCTAAGTTATGCCCACTTAGGGAGGTGGCCAGTGGGAATGCTGGCCATCCAGGTACATATACCTTTTTCAATGTCTAATCTAGCACAATGCACAGACAGGTTGGGCCAATTTTCAGAGAACCCAACTAAATTCATGGAGGAATTTTGTCCTCTCACTGTCATTTGCACTAACTTGGGGAGATATTCATATTATCTTGCCCATGTGTTATGCCCATGAGGCAAAGCAGTGTATTTGGGTAGAGATCCAGGCTTATGCTGACAGCTTGTCAGCAGGGGATTCTGAACAATACACTGTGGGGGCCAAGTCTGTGCCTAACAATGACCCTTTCTGGAACTACCAACAGGGCCAGGCTGATCTAAGAATAAGGAACCATACGGTGGTTCCTTACCTGAAAAAACGTAGCACTAAGCCTGTGAAATGAGATAATATGGTGATATATTATGATAATATAAGAGAAATAAGGAAAGGATGAAAACCCAGCTTTGTTTCAGGGATTCCTTGTAGTGGCCCTAGGAAAATACACTAACGTTGACCCCAGTATTGGTACTGGCCAAATTTTACCAGGGAAACACTTTAGTAACCAGTCAGCATCCAACATCAGGAGAAAATGACAGAAATTGGCTTTGTGACCCCAAATGCCTATTAATCAAATGTTTGATGTGGCTTTTGTGGAGTTCAATGATAGGGACAGGGTTGAAAAGCCTGAAAGGACCCAGTGTCTCAAACAATGGGATAGACAGCCAGCCCAAATGATAGCAATTGCTGTAAGCAGTGCCCTATAACCTCCGCGTCACCCAGGGGGACGCTTCACTCATAGACCAAATAGGCCTAACAGCAAACCTACAGGCAGTGGTTGCTGCTTCAAGTGCGGGAAGCCAGGGCATTGGAGCAAGAACTGTCCCAGCCAGGGGAGCCCACCCGGACCCTGTCCTCACTGCAAACCAGAAGGGCCATTGGAAAAGGGATTGCTGTCAGCTCCAAAGGGAGACAAGGACACCTGATGCTATAATGGCCAAAACTGAGGACTGAAGGGGACTGAGGTTCCTGACAGCTCCCACAAAAGGCATGGTCATCACAACTGAGGAATCTCGGGTCACTCTTGACCTGGCAGGTAACAATATTAATTTCTTAATTGACATGGGGGCCAGTTACTCTGTCTTAAACAGCCACTCTGGGCCCTTATCCCTCAAAGAGCTGTACTGTCACAGGTGTCAACAGCAACCCCCAAATCAGAATGCTTTACTTTGCTTCTGAGCTGCAGGTTAGAAAACTATGTAGTAACTCATGAGTTTCTAGTTATGCTAGCGTCCTCCTTTTTTATTGGGACAGAACTTCCTGGCCACCCTCTGAGTTATTTTACATTTAGCAGGGCCTTGGGAGCCCTCCTTATTAGCAATGCTGTTTTCTCTAAGTCAATCTCAGAAAAACAGGATATCTCCCTTAAATAAGGTCTCAAGTAGGCCTTAAAGTGTGAGACCAAGAGACCAAGCAATACATTCTCAGTCAGTGATTGTCTCTTTAAAAGACAAAAATAATTTCCTACGCAAGTATCAAGATCCTCTCAAACCAGAAGCCAGGTGAAGTCTACAATCTCTAATAATTGACAAGTTTTTAAAACATGGCCTCTTGGTTCCATGCTACTCTCCTTGTAGTACTTTTGCCCTCCCTGTCCAAAATCCAAATGGATAATATTGTCTAGTTCAAGACTTACGAGCCATTAATGAGGTCATAATTCCCTTACATCCTAAAATGCCAAATCCTTATCCATACTTACCCAAATAATGGGAGACAACAATTGGTTCACGAAACCAGATCTCAAGGATGCTTTCCTTTTGTATCCCTTTGCACCCCAACCCTTAGTATTTGTTTGCTTTTGAGCAGACTATCCTGGAACTAATATTACCCAGCAGTGCAACTGGACAGCACTGCCTCTGGGCCTTAGGGATAGCCCTCACTTGTTCAGAAATGACTTGGCACAAGAATTAAGGGAGATAGAGCTAGAAAGAGGAGTTATACTGCAATATGTGAATGACATCCCTATAATTCAGTCCCATTAAAGAGGACTCACAAAAGAATGCCACTCAAGTCCTAAGCTTCCTGGGAGAAAGAGGACGTCAAGTTTTTCCATTCAGTACCTAGATTTCTAAACCAGAACTAAAATATCTGGGGTACCTTCTAAGTCCAGAAAACCAGAGACCTTGTCCATTGAACAACAACAACAAAAAGGCTACCTCCACAAATGAAGAAGAAACGTAACTTTCCTGGTGAGGGAAGGATTTTCCAGGATTTGGATCCTAGGATTTGGGCTCATTGCTAATCCATTGTATGAGATCCTAACAGGGCCAGAGCATGAACCACTCAAATGGTCAGGGAAACGAGACTTCAGCTTCTAGCTGAACAAAGAGAGGTTTGTGCAATAATAAACCACACCAGTTGTTCTCATATTAATAATTCAGGATTGGTTAAGCTGCAAGTTCAAAAGACTTAACAGCAGGCTACCTGGCTATGTAATTTCAATGACTCCACCACTCCAACCATCTGGGACTCCATTGACGGCTATCTACCAAATGCGACATGGTTCCCACCTTTCCTGGGACCTTAATAGCTATCTTATTACTACTAATCTTTTGTCCTTGCTTGTTTAACCTCCTTGTAAAGTTTGTGGCTTCTAGGTTGCAACAGTTTCATGTCAAAATGTTGCTCATGCAAGCATTCCAGCCTATCTCTGTCTCAGAGTCACTCTCCTAATGACCCACCTGTGGGACCCTTAAACTAGGCAACCAGAGATTTCCATGTCCTCACTAGGCAGGACCAATGACCCTAATCAACAGGAAAAATATACAAAATACCTCCTCCCTCTTCAACCGTTAAGAATGATGGATGGAAATCTGAGAGGAAAATGACATAGGAATAATACAGGTGGTTGCAGGAGAATAGAAAATGCCAGGCAGCAGTTGCACATGACTAGCAAAAAGAAACTTAAAGTAGCTGTATAAGCAAGGGACCAATGAGACCCTGAAAACCAGGGTGTGGACCAAGCTGACTATGACAGACCGGACCCAACATGGTGATGGGTTTGACCTACATTTCACCTATAACCTCATTATATGCTTATTAACATTCTAAATCACACACCCACCCGGGCCATGACGGTTCTGGGAGCATCCATATTTGGTGTAAAAATGGGTGGCACCACAGTTTGAGAAATCTCCACTGTTTCCAGGAATCTTCATGAATATTCCACCCCTTGGTTAAACAAACCCATAAAGATAGCAACCCTAAGCCCCCTTGCATGTGACACTCTGTTGAGGACACCGGCAGCACTCCCCTGTCTTGAGTGTGTACTTTTCACTTTGCAATAGTTCTCTGTACTTTTACAAAAAAAAAAAAAAAAAAAAAAAAAGACAAAGGACCTGAATAGACATTTTTCAAAAGAAGATATAGGTATGTGTAAAAATGTTCAAAATCACTAAATGTCAGAGAATTGCAAATTAAAACCACAATGACACGTAAATTCACACCAGTTAAAATGACTGCTATTTGAAAAGACAAAAGAGAACAAATGTTGGAGAGGATGTAGAGACAAAGGAACCTTTGCACAATGTTGGTTGGAATGTAAATTAGTACAAACATGGGAGTTACTAAAAAAATTAAAACCTTCATATGATCCAGGAATGCCACTCTCACCTATATATACAAAGGAAATGAAGTCAGTATGTCAAAGAGATATCTGCACCTTCATGTTTATTGCATCATTATTCACAATATCCAAGACATAGAATCAACCAAAGTGTTCATCATGGATAAAGAAAATGTAGTATATCTACGTAGTAGAATATTACTCAGCCTTAAAAAATGAAGCAAATCCTGTCATTCTGGACAACATCCATGAAGCTGGAGAACATTATGTTAAGTAAATTAAGCCAGGCACAAAAAGACAATTAGACAAATGCCACATGATCTCATAGGTACCATCTTCAAAAGTTGAATTTGGCATTAAAGAGTAGAATAATGGTTACCTGGGCTGGAAGGGAGATGTGGGAGGAGGTTGGTCAAAGGCTACAAAATTTCAGTTAGACTGAAGAATTAAGTTCAAGAGATCTTTTGTGAAACATGGTAATTATAGCTAATTACAATGTATTGTATTTTTGAATACCATGAAGAGAATAGACTTAAGGATTCTCACCACACACTCACACAAATAAGTATGAGGTAACACATATTTTAATTGGCTTTTTTTTAATGAAGAGATACACAATTTGAATGGTGTAATAATTGTTTCAAAAATATAATCTCAAATCAGTACCTTTATCTAGAGAAAAATGTCAGGCCCATACCATTTCCCTGACAAATTTTTACCATGCATTTACCAAAGAACACCATCTCCTGTGAATTGTTTCAAAGAAAAAAGTTAGAGGTACTGTTCTTCCAAATTGTTTTGTAATAATCTTAAAAATATCAATGCCTGAAATCATCTTACAAAAAAATTGTAGTATTTTCTTACCCATAAACATAGATAGAAAATTTTTTTAAAAAATACAAGCAAGCCATATCCAGAAATATATAAAGAGATTAATACACCATGTTGATGTTAGATTTTTTTAGGAATGCAAAATTAATCCTACTTTAAAATAGCAATCGAAGTAAGTTGTCACATTTCCAGATTAGAGAAGAAAAATCAGAATAGCTCGATAGATGCAAGAAAAACTATATTTAATAAAATTCAAAGTTCTCTGGGCACAATGGCTCATGCCTGTAATCCCAGCACATTGGGAGGCTGAGGCGGGTGGATCACCTGAGGTTGGGAGTTCAAAACCAGCCTGGCCAACATGGTGAAACCCTGTCTCTACTAAAAATATAGAAATTAGCTGCACATGGTGGTCGCACCTGTAATCCCTGCTACATTAAAAGTTCTAATATTTACAGAAGGATCAGTTTTAGAATTCAAAATAAGATTTTGAATTTTAAGTGGAAGAATAAAATTTCACGAGTAACCAGCAATTTGAAACGTAAGACCAAGCTTGTCATCTTATGTTTTGTGGCATGGGAGCAGGGTACACTCTATCAGATATTTAGATGAACTATAACACTGATAATAAAATAATATGGTATTGTGGCAGTAACATATAAATTGTCTGAAGAACAGAATAAAATACATGAAATAGACTTCTTTAAGTATGGTAGTTTGGCATGGTATCAAAGTGACATCATAAATTGGTGGGGAAAAAGTTTGGGATATAAATAGAAACCTATACACATGAAAAATATTCAAATTAGGTTGAAGAAGACCTAAATGTGAAATTAATTATAAAAATAATTGCAAAAAAATTGAAATAATATATTTTAAACTCAGCCATAGGATAAAATCGATGAATTTGACTATCGAAGTTAATAATTTGTAGTCGACAAAGGCAAAGGTCAATGTTATGAGATGCATGACAAAATAGGGGAAGATATTTGCAAAAACTGAAAGTGACAGGGGTCAATATGTAGAATATACAAAGAACTCCTGCAAAGGAACAAGAAAATGATAGGAAACCCAAAATTAAAAGCAAAGCTTATAAATCCAAAATTCACAGAAAGGAGAGACAGAGTAAGTACAAAAAGAAGAAAAGAAGCTCAGATAAATAGAAATCTGACCAAAAATGCAGTATTTTTAAAATAATGCGATTAGAAAAAATTTAATAGCCAGATAAAATGCATTTGCTGCTGAGGGGAAATTAAACAAATATACTGATAGTGGAAGTTGAAACTAATCTAATTTTGTAGGATAATTTCTGTAGAGAAAATATATAAATGGTTAATGACCTAGTAACCCCATGCCTGGACATATATTTCAGAAAAATAATTACATTGATCCATAAGAAAAAGCATCCGAAGATGTTCACTGTAACATCAAATATTGCATTAAGCTTTGAAAGCAACCTTATTGTTCATCACAAGAGGAATAGATAAAATATGATATATGCCTTCAATGGCTTGTGATGTGGCAGATTTCCTCCTAAAACACAGATAAGTCTTAAACATATAGTATAGAGTAAAAAATAGAATAAGATAGTTGACACAGCACCATTTCCGTATATTAAAAGTCTTACATAAACTAAGATACATTTTTCAAGGACTTACAAGGAAATGAAAGAGACATGAGGTAATGAGATAACTAATTCCTTAATCTAAGCAACAGAATTAATTCACTCTGCATTCTACCTATTCAAAATTTAAAATAAAGAGTACTATCATTCAGTTTCAAGAAACTGCTAAATATAGGGTTAGTGTTTTAAGACATGAGGTTCAGGAGCTAGAAAAGGTGCATTCAAATTTAGCTGACTCATGTATTTATTTGGTTCTTGAGCAAGTTATTTAACTTCTCTGAGACTCCTTTTCTTCAACTATAAAATGGAGATATTAATGACATTTCCCTCATAAAGAAATTGGGAATATTAAATTGTATGATGTATTTAAAGAACTTAACATAGTGTCCAGCACAAGAGTTAGGCCCGTGACTGGTTTCTGACTGAACCTGCATTGTGCAGCATCAAGTCAACCCTGATTCTACACTACTTTAATGTCCGCTCAAGAGAAGTTCCCCAAAGCAGCCTCCTATGCACCTGCATCCCAAACACCTGCGTTTTCCTCCTGTCCTAAAGACTTTTTCTCCCACCTTGATTATCCTGGAGTCTTATCTAGCCTCTCTTGGAAAAGACATAAAGAGGAGGAAAGAAATTACATTTTCAACATATTGATCTTTTAAAATAGATACAAATTATTTCCCTAAATAATCTAACTTAATCCTAAAAACAATCCTTCAATGGTATACTTATCCCCATTTATCTAAGCAGAATATACTTAAATAGTAATAACACCACACAGCTAGTTAGTGGCAGAGTTGGATTTGAACCTGTACATTACAAACTCAAAGTTTATGCATGTAACCAATATGGTGTACTGTTACTCTTTATCACAGCACCACCAAATCTTACTCAACCCAAACAAGTAAGTCATGTGTCATAGAATTCCTTGCATATAAAAACATACTCATATTAAATATCTATTTACTTACTAACCAGCCCAGAAATAACTCTGAACTATGTACATATTTTTGTGGAGAAAGTGACTTACTTTCTGTATGTACAGTTAAAAATATAGGCTACAAGTCTTTTGATTTATAAGCATGAACAAATTTGGTACATTAGGGATGGCCAATTCATTCTGATTACAAAAGGAAGACCCAGGCAAAAGTCTAGTGGATATAAAGAATATCTGAGAGATTGTTACAAAAATGCCTGCAAAATAGTTTTAACATTAATGTCTAGTATTCTTCATTTGTAATGATATAAAATCTAATGTAGATGATGGAGCGATGGATGCAGCAAACCACCACCAATGGCGCGTGTATAGCTATGTAACAAACCTACACGATCTTAAAATATAAAAAATCCCATATTTTAAGGGAAAAAGTCAACACTTGCATGGCTATAGACCTCATTTTGGAAATTGCTCTTATGATTTTAGCTTTCTATGCTGCTTTTTTAAAACAGCAGACAGTTCTTCACTTCCCAACAAAACTGTGAAATTCGACTGAGCATGGCAGATTGAATTTGAGTGTGAATAGTGTGATTTAATGCTCCTGCTAGTCTGAAAATGTTTTCCTATTAGGCCCTTTTAGCGACCCCTCCCAAAAGTTTGTTTGCATTATCTAAAATCGGCTCCCCAAAGTTCAGCCCATTGTGAAACACACAGGCCACTATTATTTTCACCATGCTAACCCTTTTTGTATTTTCTCACAGTAAAGTCCATTTCTAGTTTGATTACATTCCACAAAATTTGTAGTCTAAAGCTTCACCGTTTCAGAATCCTTCATCAAAGTTGTGATTTAGAGCTTCTGGCAAAATTATCCAAATAATCCCATGTACTCCAAGATGTTGTTTTCAATTCTTTTTTTTTTTTTTAACTTCAGTTTTTTGTGGGTCGGGGTCTCACAATGCTGCCCAGTCTGGGCTTGAACTCCTCAGGCCAAGTGATTCTCCCACCTCTGCCTCCCAAAGAGCAGGATTTACAGGTATGGGCATCTGTGCCCAGCCTGTTTTCAGTTCTTTGAAAAAATAATACTGTTACATGTATATTATGCTTAAAGAGCATTTTCATTCATGGGTTCTGCTATGTTCACTGTGTTTCTTTTTAATGTACACACATATACACTTTTGGTTTATGATAAATCAAAAAATACTTCTTACTTGGAGCAAAGTTTCTCATGTTTGAAATTCTGTGACATGCTATGGCAATATATTACTATATTGGTACTTTTTTTTAAAGACTGTACAATAGATGAAATGGTTAATTATTAATCTGGCTGGCATCTGTAATGAAAAAGGGAGTTCCTGCTTTTAGGCCATAGACTCAGTACATAAATCTCTTGTGTTGCTGCAATCATAATATTCCTGCAGCTATAGTCTCATTCATTGTAATTTTTCTGCTAATAAACAAATTTGAACTAGCCAGGAATCCTAAAATTTGAGACTAATTGTTTATCTGAAATATACTCCAGAGAAATAGTAATGTAGTTCTGCTTTGAATTTAATTTAAACAGAAAAAGGCAAAACAAATCTCGATGGAGGATATTTGACAATAATAAAATACTTCTCCCAGCGGGTGAGCTGGTAGCAATTGTATTGTGCAATCCAAGCTCACGTTTCAGTAGGTCATTACCATCATAACAAGCCCTTGGACCAACTGGCATGGATATGCAACATTGAGCCCCTGATGGTCACATTATTTCAGACCTTTAACTTCATGAAGAACAATTCAAATACTCCTGGGAAACCAGTATTATATTTTGAAATTCCTTTCTTTTCTATTTGTTTCATAATCAGATGCAATACACAATCAATCTATAGTTCCTTGTTTCATTTTGTTTTTTCCACTCTACCAGGGGACATGAGAAGCTAGATTTAGAGATTTGAAAGGCCAGATGCACTGACTTAGACACGTTCTTATCTACTGGTCTATGGTGCTATCCATTCAGTATGTAAACCATTGTGGATGAAACAAAAACCTTAAGCATAGCTCTCAATTCTTTTACAAGTTAATCACAAATTATTTTTATAATCAAAATGCATCTAAAGTTTTTTGCAGAGGCCCAAGGATAAAATATTCTATCTCGTTTCTACCTCTCAACTAAATCAACAACTTGGAAATATAAGTAAGAGAAGTCCTTCCAAGAAATCAGATTTTTCTTATTTTGTTGCTCTTTGGTTTGTCATTAGGGAAGGACATGTATTTTGGATCCCACCTAAGTTAATTCTAAAGCACATTAATGAGCCAAATGAACAGGATTAAAAAAGTTGTAAGATACTCTGCAAACAAGTTTTGAGCAGCTATCTCCATCTTTATATGGAGACATAACCGGAAGAGGTGGCTTGGGAGTCATCATGCATTTTCCATTTGTTTTGTGGAGGTCAAAATAATCAAAGTGTGTTCCATTGGTTTTGTAAGAAAAAAAAGTTAAGTAATTTGTCTTGTTATTTAAAAAAATCTAAAACCCTAACAAAAATTTAGAACCAGTATTAAAAAGTTCATTATTTTTGGTTTGAGAAAAGCATAAAAATTTAGAGGAAGTGTTTCTCCATTTGTCTTCATACTGAAATCACCTGGAGATCTTTTCTAAGCGTTCCAAAAACCCAGGCCACATTGTGGATCCATGAAACCACAATCTCTGTGGGTGGGACGTGAGTATCAAGAATTTTGACACTCCCCAGGTGATTTCAATATGCAGACAAATTTGGGAACCACTGGCTTAAAAATAAATCGTTTGTAAGCAACTGGTGAAAATAGAAGTGATCCCTTAAAACAAACATATAATGCATTTCTCAGAGGTACTTGTTTATATATCCAGAAACAACATGCTGAAATGTCAAAATCCTACTTCATTTTCTTTTACACTTGAGGCATCCATGATAAATATGTCAGTACCAGAAAAGTTGTCCTGTAATAATTCTAAATTATAAGAACAGCAAGATAATTCTAATAGGAATTCTTAAAAGTGTGTGTGTGTGTGTGTGTCTAATATATTTTACAATGAGAACCTCACTGGAAGATTAGACATGATTTTTCCTTTTAGATTTGTATCTTGTATTGTTTCAGTCCCACCCAAGCACTTAAAAAATATCAAAAGTAAAAAGTCAGATTTTAGGTTGAACTGTTGCCACTCAAGACATTAAAATATAAAAAACACAATACTGAGCTATCTTGGTAGCTAGTGCATCTCAGTGATTTAGGTAATCTGGTGCCCCTAAAACCAATTCAGTTTAGTGGCCTTTGTGTCATCAGCTTGCTTCTCCAGAGAACCAACCACCTCTGAAAGGTGAGAAATGCAGTGGGCAAACACAATGACAAAACACCCTCAAGATAGGCAGAGAAGCCAAGAAAGCACATATTAGCACTTCCGTGATGGCTCCAGGAGGGTCCAGTGGAAGCTACAACTTGACCCTGCGCAGCAAGGGCTGTAACCTCTCTGAGTGTAAAAGGGAAGAGGAGGCCATTTGCTGTCAGCAGTGCTGTTTAACCCTCTTGAATTCGAAGACAGCTCCCGCTCCTAATTCACACGGATCTCTAAGCTCTGCTTGTTGACTTCCCATTAAGGAAATCTGGTCAGCAACTCCACTGCTGCTCCACACAGCCTGCAGCTTGCCGAAGAGCTAGGAGCAAGCGTATGATTTAATTGTTGATAGAGGGAAATAATGGGTATCTCTAGCAGGTTTTAATATGATCTTAAAATAGGGGGAGAGTTTTCTGTTATGACATTGACATAGAGGCGATGATTTTGAGTAATGCAGGATGATGTGGAGATGCTTTAAGATTAAATAAGAGCTATATAAAGGCTTGTCAGAATGAATTCTAATGTGCCATGAGACACTTTGCATACTCTTAAATATGCAAAATGTCTCTTGGCACCCTAGAATTCATTCTGACAAGCCTTTATATAGCACTTATTTAAACTCCGACTTTATTTTTAGGGAACAGGTACTTGGAGATACTCTTTGAATGGAAGCAACAAAGGGCAGTGTTTATCAATTTGGTTCCTTAGTGGGGGAAAAAAAGAAACACAATACAAAAGAGCAGTCAAAAGTGGAAGCTTGTTTAATATTGCTCTACCATCATCCTGAAAGGCATAATAATTTGAGTTACACATCTGAACTGATTGGAGTTACAGAATCATATCTCCTTTTTGCATTTAACAATATATACAATATAAAATAAATACATTTACACAAATGGACATTTGCTGGAGCACACAGTATGGTACACATCACAAAAATATACAATTGATTGCTTTACAGATGTGAAGCCCATCTACAGCTATAGACATGGTTTTATTATTATTATTTTTACTACTGGCTATAATGCAACTCCTGGATTATTATAAGCAGTTTAAATTTTTTGTCCTTTTACGATCTTTGCACATAAGACTGCCATAAAATGTTTTCCTAGGCAGGTAAACAGAGACGCTTAAATAATTAAAATACAATCACCAACACCCATTTTCTCTTCTATAAGAAAAATAGCAGTTTTAAATTTTTTATATCTTTTATGTTATCATTTAAATGCAAAATAGTGGAATAAATACAACAATCTGATCTGATTGAAACACAAGTGTAACTACAAGGAGTCACACAATCATATTGCTTTAAATAAGAACAAACCTAAAAGAAGCAAAATTAAAATTAAAATCATATGGCTAAAACATACACCTTTATAACTTTCCAAACTGTCACATCAAGTAAATGGTCTTGCTTGAAACTTGGAAAGACTTCTCTCTAGTGAGGTTTAAGATGAGAATTTACCCTAAAGCCCGTGCAGTTCTTTTAAATCTACGTTTTAGTTTTATTTCCTATTTGTGAGATACTTAGTCTTTTGTAATGCTGAGAGTTACTTAACCTGAAAACTTAAAAAATTGTATCTCATTTTTTGAACACATCTCCATCTCATGTTTTCAGTTGGTTGGCTCTGACTTCTGAAGCCCAAGTACTTTAATGTGATACAGTGAAAATAATGTATATATTGTATATATTTTATTTATATATAGTGTAGTTGAACAGTAGCAACTTAAACCCTGCACAAACTTTCTGGAAAATAATCTTTTTAAACACTTACATATATAAATAATCTTATAGAATCAGCACCTTTTTTCCCAGGAGTTGTATTTTCTGTTGTTATTTTTAAAGGGATGTGCCAATTTCTGAACTCCTATCACAGCTATAAATTTCAAGTTATTGACCATCTGAATGAATTGCTAATGATGATTTATCTAGAATCACACTACAGTCACTTCTCTACTGAGAAACCACAATCTACAATATAGTCCCATATAGCTAATGATAGATACACAGTATTCCTAGCACTGGGTTGATGTTTCATCAACCCAAGGTATTTTGTTTAAAGCACACAAAGTAGCAATAGTTTTGGAAACGAATCTGCACCAAAAAGTTTTGCAACAACACAGAGCGAGTTAATAACAACATCTGAGAGATGATTGAGTGAAAGCCATATATACAGCATTTAAAAATTAGACTTATCTATATTCTTGAAATATTCAAAGTTTTATTTCTAAGCTATACATTGGTATTCTATAATAAACCATTAGAGAAATTATTCCTTGTTTTGAAAATATTATGATTTTGATGTGTATCTGTTCATAATGAATACTTGTTTGGAGTTTCAATCTCTTAATTATTAGGAAGAACCTTATTACTGGTAAGGAATAGAATATACTACTGTAGTCTCCTGAGGAATTGTACATCCAATATTGTCTCTAATTCTACCCTGTGTCTAAAAGCACACACCACAAGAATCCAAACACCACAAGAACAAGACAACAGTCTTTGAATGCAACATAAAATTCAGAAAAGCACAGCAAACATGAAACATTGAAAAGCTGAACTACATTTCTTCTGTTTGTTAGGATTACAATTTTAATTACATCTGTGTACATAGAATAAGACTGTTCACATAGTACAGGGAGCAGCTACTAACACTGGTCCATTGGTATAGCATTTGATGGAGGTTACTGTTTATTGGTTATTCAGCGACTGTAGATTTCGGGGCATCTAATTGATTTCTTCATTAGATTACACCTCTTAACAGTCTGGAACCTGACTGACTTTCATGCTGTGGCAATACTGGTTGAAAAGCACATATATTGGCTTAGCTCTTGGTAAAAACTGCAGATTAATTTAAACAAACATTCCTAAATGAATAAACTTATATGGATTAGATTTTAGAATTTGGTCAGGCGTTTGCTGTCTTTGATGATTTTTTTTTTTTTAATTCTGGCATTTGCCTTATTGCCTCTTAAATGAATACTGGCTCACAGCTCCTTCTGAGACAAAGTCTGTAACTTTGAAAACAGGCAGTATCTCATTCCTAACCACCGTGGCAGCTAGAAATCATATGGCAACTGTACCTCCCAAGTAGAGAGGTGCACTCCTGATAATTCTACGGATCTATATCCCACGTGCAGTGCTTATATAGGTGACTACTCAGAGTCACTGTAGGTGTAATCTAATCCTTTGTATCAGTGAACATTTAGGTAAACTGGAGCTCATGTTAAGAAATTGATGTTTGGGACCAGACTGGCACACAACATAAATTGCATCCGTGATAATATGCACCTTCCCTTCAACTATTGCTTGAGTAAGTTAAATTCCCATATTAATAAATGGCTGAAAAGTGGTAAAGCTGGTACAAAAAAATCTCCATTTGTAAGAAGAAACAAAACATTTTTAAAAATCTTCCTTCAGGATTCATTTGTCCTTCATTATTGTTCATAATTGTTCAAAGCCAGCACAAAATTGCAGTATTCTTATTTCTCTTTAGTATTGCATGAATGAATAAAGCTTAAACTATTCCCTGAAAAAGTTACATAGTAGCTAAACTAACAAATACCTGGAAGACTTGAAAAAACAATTAAGGAATCAAATGGCTGTAACTGATCTAGATGGAAAAGCAATGATAAGAAGCAGCCGATGCAACGTTGCTTAAGTTGTCTAATTAGAGGCTGCTCCCATGAAATCTAATACTGCACTCAGTCAATTCGTATATGTTGCACTGTACTTTTAGGTACGTTGGTTCTCTTTCTTTGATTCCTTAGTCATTGGGGACGGTATGGTTCACAATAAGTTCACTGGCATCCATATTATGGATCTCCATCCTTTGGCAGGGCTGGCTTCCATCTCTCTTCAGTTAGAGACCTCTTTTAAAAGTTCAGCAGCAGAAGGAAGAAAAAGAAAGAATGGAAAGAAGGTCAGGAGGAAAGGAAAAGGAAGGGGAAAGGAAAGGGAAGGAAGGAATTTTTTTTTTTTTAAACAACTAAAGCTATTTAAAATTTAGAACAAAGAGGGAGGATGAGGAAAGAGAGGGGAGAGGGTAGGCAAAGAAAAGAAAGAAGGCAGGCAGGCGGATGAAGAGAAAATAAAGGAGATGGGAACTTGGAATGAAAGAAGCCAAGGAATAATGGAGGGGGAAAGAACAAAGAGAACAAAGAAGAAGAGAAATGTGGGAAGAAAGAGAAAAGAAGATGATAGAGAAAGTAGAAAGAAACTGATCAGGAAGCTACACAGGAATCTGAAAGCTGCTTCATAGTCTTGCTGCTAAATTATCAGTGCAGTCTGTTGATTTTTGATGTTGTTAACTAAACTCTAAGTTTCTTCGACATCACTCTTGGGTTTATTTTCCCTTTTTCAACGTGCAGGATGGGAAGGCCCAGGGAGCTTTTAGTCAGACCTTGGCCTCCAGCATTTCCAAAAAAAGTTTGTGCATGGGGACTTTGCCTTCTAGTTTGATGTTGTAGAAATGCTGCACGGCCTTGGTAGAGGTCTGCCTCAGGAGTGGCAGCGTCATCAGCATCTTGCCAGCTCGACGAGGGTCTTCCATGTGCTGGCCAGCTTCATAATCCTGCAGCGCCTCATGTAAGACATCCTGAAGCTTTTGAACGGCTTCAACATCTTCTATGTGCATGGAGTCTGCGCAATGAAGCAAAATATATAAATCATCATATTAATAACAAACCTATATAGACTAGAGTTATAAAATTAGTTACTAAATTATTTTTGAACTTCTCTAAGTTTGAAACTGATTCGTTCAGAGTCTCGCATTTCTACAATCTATTTCTACATTTCTTTACATAATACTAACTTAGAAGATGGGAATTATTAGAAAAGATCAATTATTTAAAATGTGTATTTTTTCTCCTCAGGCTGAGCAAGAGAAGGCTTTCTTCTAACAGATTATAATCTTGACTATTTTATTTATTGCCTCATCCAGGTATATATTCATTCACTCAACAAACATCTATTAAAAGTGCTATTCTTAGTGCTGTGTAAGGGAAGGTTGTTTAAAAGTCTGATACTGCTTTCAGAAAGCCAATATTTCCCAAAAAGGAGAAAAAAGTTTATGACTAAGATCCAAAGAGCTCCATGTGAATACATTGAATCTAGCGCTATACAGAAATCACAATAAATTATTTATCCTTTTAAGATATTTAATATTCTAGTATCAGTTCATTAAAGCATCCTGACATAGTCTGCTTCCCTGATTAAAAACAAATGGTATCTTTAGATCAGAGTTCTGAAATATTTTTCACATTTGTAAAGGTGAACTTTGCCCTTAAATGACAAATTTGAAAATCTAATTCAATCAAGCAAAGAAAGGGTTAACAAGGTTGCCACAATTATTCTTGTGAGAAATGTGAGATGTGGGGAAAAAAATAAAAGTTACAGCTCCAGCTCTAAAGCAGACACTTAATTATATACAAGTTTGAATCATTTAGCACGTTTTATTGATTCTGATGACAGTTTATCTGTTAATTACACATAATGGAGTCTTTGGGGGATTCTTCATGTTTAATAATTCTAGTTCTCTGAGAATGCTGAGCTCTAAGATATATGTAGTTAGCCTAATCTTTCATACAATTCAAACATAGATCACATGAACAAAAAGAGAAAGGGAATGTAATTTAAAATCAAGTGGCTAAACATATAATAAGAAATATGGCAAAGTAATTAAAAGATATAACTAGTAACATATCTTAAAATTTTATTTGTATTTTATTTAGTGTTCTTTTTTTTCCTTTACATTGTCATTTTGAATCATTCCACCACATCATTGGTGAACTGACCACTATTAACAATAGGTAGTTTAATGACAACTCCTTAAAAAATTTTTGAATAATCTGGAATAAAGTTGCTTATTGCTCAACACTCAATTTCTGCCTGGCAGAGCAAAAAAAAAAAAAAAGGAATTTTTCCAAGTGGGAAATAGTGCTGATGGTGGTGCCCTGGAGCAGGACTCAAGTCACTCCCCAACATACGCCTGGCCTTTCCCTGTGGATGGTTTCTACCCAGCTTCTCTCCAGTCTGGTTCCTCTCAGCATGGCAATCTCATCCACCTCCTATAGTGCTCTTAGAAACAAACAAACATAATTTCTAAAGTTGTCTAAGAGTTGGTAATGTTAGGGACAGAAAAAGACAGTCATAGAGATGATGGCAACATGCTCTAATATTCTTTCTCTCTATTTTTGTGCTTTATTGCTACCTGAAGGAAAAATGGGGGGCATAGGGAAACACTATGGTGAGTCTTTAGGTAGACAAAAGACTGCAGTAAGGACCTTGTGCATAAGGGAACAGAGATGAGTTGGACTTTTCCAACTTATCCGGAGTCTAATGATTAGCTCTCTACAGAAAAACAGAAATAGATGGAAGGAGAAAATGGGAATTACACACTGCAGTGAAAAATCAACCTTGAAATAATTATTTTCCAACTAGATCAAAAACACACCAGAATAAAAATAATACATTTACCAGTTATTTAGCACCTATTTCATGTGAACGTGGCCTCATTTTACCTCCCCAAACCCTAGAAGACAGGTGGCACTGGTAATACGTGTCAGACTCAGGTTTAAATTCAGGATTCTTCAAATCAATAATGCTGCTAGAATATAGAACACTAACATGCCTTCCCTTAAAAAATGAGATGAACTGTTCTCTAAACACATCCCATTCAAACTCCCATCTTCATCAACCATCTTTATAACATTCCTAATGAAGACATTGCCAGGTGTATATTAAGTATGTAGACTATTCTCCTGGACAACAGGCAAAACTAATTATTGTCTTTTTAAAATTTTCCTAAATATGTCTCCAAATTCTATCCTTTGGTCCTGTTTCTATCCTTTGGTCCTGTTCTAGTAAGAACAATACAGGATAAACTTCCTTTTCCTACATGGCATATCTTTAAATGCTTGAAGTCAGCTACACAGTTACCTCGGCCCTACCCCTAGTCTTGCCTTTCCCACTACTCTTGCCCAGCAGGAGATATATTATAGGATGTCACGGGAAATGAGGCGAGAACAAATAGCAGAGAGATATGCTCACAAACAGCAATTAAGACTTCAAACTATTCTTTAAAGGCTGTGATTTAGCATGAGAGATTTAAAAATGATTTAATCAAATTACTATGATAATTTAACTTCCCATTTGCAGAAAAGATTCTAACTCATTTTAGCTTTACCCATTCTCAGATCTGCTAATACTTTAAATGCAAACTCACTAAATCTGAACTATTTAATTAGACAATGATTCAGCTGGCAGACTGCTGAAGAAAATATTAATCTCCATTAGGGATCCTAGTTCAAGTTCTGGATCTGTGGTTTTAATCTCTGTTTTGTTCTTTTGGTTAAATTTACACGTTGACGCCAGGCTCAATAGAACTGGTATTAATGTATGTAATGATTTAGTTTTCGTTGTTCGTGCTGGTTTCTTTTTAACTAGGCTTTAAAGGAAATAGTCCTAGTGTTTGTGCTAATGGGAACCAGCTAAACTTAATAGAAATCATGAGTTTATGAACTAACTAGACAGGATTAGGCTACATATTAGAAACACTGGGTGAGCTCCTAAAAAACTTGGATGCTGGCCCCAAGTCTAGTAAGTCAGAGATCAGAACTAGGATATCAGCATTGCTAAAAATCTAGGTAGTTCTACTGCCAAGCCAGGATTGAGAACTACTGCATTAGACAATATGACAGACAAATACTATTCTAAAAGAATCAATATTTCAAAAGATGACCAGAGTGTATATGACTGAATTTAAACCTGAGTCTGACACATATTACCAGTGCCACCTGTCTTCCAGGGTTTGGGGAGGTAAAATGAGGCCACGTTCACCTGAAATAGGTGCTTAATAAATGATATACGTATTTTATTCTGATTACATATAGGCAACACATATAATTGCCTCTATGTTAAGTCTCAACACCTAATAATAAAATAGAACCTTATCATAACATCCAATATTTTACTCTGTGAAAGGGATCATAAAGAAATGTGTCTAGTTCAGATCATTTACTTTGGAAAGATAGCTAAATATCATCATCCTTACAGCTGCAAATTTAGTAAGACTTAGAGCTACTGAAAAAGAAAATGTTATTTTTATATCCTCCCTAGAATAAAATACTGCCCTTCTCTATGATAAAAAATATTAATCATTGGGGGCACAGACATAGCTACTCCAAAATACCTAAGTCCTACTTGGGAACTTTCTTCAGGACTTTTAGACCATTCTTGGCAATACTTTCTCAAAGGTGCCAAATCTCATTTTGAGTATGGAATTGAATATTAGATACAGACACAGTGTATTCAGAGTCAAGCCTCGTCTATAACATAAACCATCCGTGTAAACTTTTCTGTGAAACACAGGACTTGATTTTGTTTGTAAACTGCCTACATAAAGATGAGTAGTAAGGGAAGGATGAATGGGACCTCTCCAATCACTGAATGAATGAAACAGAATGTGATGGAAAGAATAGAGAATTGGGAAAAGGTCTATTTTCTATGAAAGAATTTGTATCTTTGAATTTCCATATGCAATATACATGGCACCTAACAGAGTGGCTCTTCAGGTAGCAGTTGGCTGGGTACTGAGGAACCCTGGTGGATTGCCGTGGCAAATTGACTATAAGTTAACATAGTATAATTTTTTAAATTATATTTCAAGTTCTGGGATACATGTGCAGAACATGCAGGTTTGTTACATAGGCATACGTGTGCCATGGTGGTTTGCTGCACCCATCAACCCGTCATCTACATTAGGTATTTCTCCTAATGCTGTCCCTCCCCTAGGACCCCCAACCCCCTACAGGCGCCACTGTGTGAATTTTTTTAACCTCTCCAAATGTTCGCATTAAAAAAACAGAGCAACTAGATGGCAAAACTAAAAACTCACGGACATCTACAGAAAAACTAGGTGACAAGGTATTCCCAAAATATACATACATTCACACACACACACACACACACACACACACACACACAGTGCCACAGTGATGTCTATGTGTCTGCATCCCCAGCTCTGTACTTATATAGACAGATGATGTTGGCCTGGGAAGAAGGGCCAACCCTGGAAGGTACCTCAAGCGCCCAGGTTGTAATCTGATTCCAGGCTTCAGTCAGTAAATATTTAAAATGAACATGGAACATTTTATCACACCAAATAGAAAGGATATTATCTACAACCACTAGGTTATTAAAAAAGAGTTCAGAAGCCAACCCGAAGAGGTTCCCACTGACAAAAATGGGACAATTTGAGCTTCCAAAAGGATTATAATTGAAATTGATTAAAATCCATTAAATATGTTTAAATACGTGTTTATAATAATTTTTTAAAATAGGACACCAGTTATTCACTAAGAAAGCCAGTAAATAAAGAGAAATAATGCAGCATTTATACTACTTTTCCTAAACAAATTGTATCACTGATAGCCAAAGAAGAGATAAGAGAAAGCATTATTTTATATATATCCCACCTGCTGAACGAAAAGAGAAAAAAGACAAAATTACAAATCACTATTTTTCAACCCTCAGTGATATTAATCAATTTAGGTAATGAATGCCAACAGTTGCTAACATCACAAAAAGAGAGACAGCCAAACATGATGGATCTCGTGGTGGACAACATGTCACTTATAAGTGCCATAGGCATAGAACCGGAGTCTGATTAAGTCTCCGGATCCAGTTGCCATTTTGCACAAAATACAAAGGGCAGGAAAAAACATGATGAACTTCTCCAAGACTCTGCAATCTTCAAAATCCAGACAGTGGAAAACCCTGTAGGTCAAATGTCCCGGCATCTTCAGCTAATAAATTGTAAGAAAAGTAAAAGGAAGGAGTAACTTTGGAGTATAGACTTAAAAATGCATCTATAATTTTTTATGAGTAAATGAGCAAGACTAAAGTGTAGTAACTAAGTATACACATTTATTTAAAAAACTATTGTAAAAAGAAGTGATGACTATAAAACTCAGGATAAGGTAGTGATTACTTTTGTGGGAAGGGAATGGGCTGAGATAGGAACGAGATACCTGAAGGGCTTTCCGGGGTTAGGTTGCAAGTTTTATTCTTGATCTTGCTTATATACTCACTGTGGTAGGCTGAAAAATGGCCATGAAGATGATATTCAGGTCCTAATCTCTAGTACCTGTGAATGTCAACTGCTATGGCAAAAGGAACTTTGTAGATGTGATTAAGTTAAGGATCTTGGTAAGGGAGATTATCCTAGATTATTCAGGTGGGCCCTCAAGGAAATCAAAAGTGTCCTTGGAAGCAAAGGAAGAAGGCGGCAATGTCACCATTGAGGTAAAATGCTACACTCCTGGCTTTAAAGATGGAGGAAGGTGTCATGAGCCCAGGACTTCCTCCCTCAGAGCTGGAAAAGGCCTGGAAACGGATGTTTCCCAGGAGTCCCCAGAGGGAGTGAAACTCTGTCCATACATTGTCTTATGCCTAGTGAAACTGATTGACTTTTGAGATCCAGAACCGTAGGAATAAATATGTGTCATTTAAAGCCATCAAGTTATGGTCATTTGTTCGTGCAGCATAAGAAACGCATACACTCATTAAGGTCTATATTTTTGTGTGATTTTTTTGTGTGTTTTCTTTTGCATTAAAATGGTGAGATATATAAAAAGAAAAATTTCTGATGGAATGGTCTCTTCTAGAAAGTAACGAATCAAGCAGAATTCTGTGGAGGCTGTAGAAACAGGTAGCAGAAATATCAAGGAAGCTTTTCAGATATTGAGTAGGGAGCTGAATCAAAAAAATGTCTAGGTTGGTTCCAACCCAGAAATCTTATGATTTTAATATTGAAAATAGTAATAATAATTCTGATTTTTCTGCTTCAACATGGTGACAATAATAGAACTTTCCATTTCACAGCTCTCCATTAAGATACCTTTAGTTTTTTTTTAGAAGGCCTGTTTTCTTCCTTTCCTGCTGTGGCTATAAAGCTAGCTTTCTTTAACATTTACATCAGCCACACAAATCACTCTGACTGTATTTACATAAAATGTTGAACCACAGAAAACCTCCATGGTCGTGGTTGTAGTTTCTTCCTTCAGGCTTTCCTTACAAATCACAAAGTACTGTTAATATTGTTATGTTTACTTTGCAAAATGGGATTTACCCGATAGGTCTTTTATATTTTTGTATAATTAAAGCGCACACACGCGCGCGCCCTCTCTCTCCCTCCCTCCCCCCACCCCCCCCCCCAAATCTTTTCTCTCTTTCCAAACACTTTTCCAGGGGCTAACTCATTTTGCTAAAAATCATAAAGACAATTAGAATGTATTGGGTAAGTGAATGTTGATATCCATTTGGATGGTGAATAGTTCAACATTCCACAACATCATAGATGATCTGCACCATGCTAATGACCTTTTGTAACAGAGAGCTCATTATATTAAAATACATAGATGAAAATAATATTATCCTATAATCATTCCGTGGAAATAAGCAACTGCAGAGTATTTTATGTGCTTATTGCCTAGGTAATAAACACGTATTACCCAAGTATTTACCCAGGTAAATATTGTAAGGCCAAAGCTATTTGCAGCAGATATTTCCTATACCATGCCAAGATGGTGTGACAATTGAACATGAAAAGAAACATTTAAGAGCCAGCTTTTATTTTTTTTAACCTAAAAATTGCAATACTGTAATATGTTTAAAATTTAAGGGTTGTATTAAATTTTTTAAAGCTCACTTCCAAAATACATTATTCTAAATAAAATAACTCAATGAAGGCAAACTTGAGTAAAAATCAAAGAAAAGTAAAGTAGGAGATAGAAGGTTGTAATTTTGATTTTTTATTTACCTCATACTATTACTTATGGTTTGTTCTGGGTAAAAATTAGGAACAAAGTTCTACCTGCCACACAAAGCTTACATATATTCATTTCTCATAAAAAGTTACAATTTCTTGGTAAACATTTCATGTCCAATTCTGTTGTCACTTTTCTGGGTAGTTTTATAGTCCTCTAATGCCAAGAAGATGGGAAGATAAAGGAAATGGGCATGAAATTCTCAATCAAATTGAAAATACTAATTTAGGCTCCCAGATATGAAATTGTAATGGGTAAAATCTTCTGCATTAATCCTTTTAAAAACATGTATATAATTATTTGTGGAATAGAAATAGCTTATTGATAGCAAAGGACAGAAGGTCACCCCTTCTGCCTCATAATAGCCATGCATGATTATCAGCTTTCTTCACATACCTGTAAAAATATATTGGACATGTCTAATGCACAGGTATGTTGTGGGAATCAAATAAGAGTCCCTAGAAGAAGCTTTAAAAAGGAAGTGTCTACAGAAAGATTCTGAAAAAGGATACTCCTTTGACCAGCAGCTAAAACTATCTCCAGAACATCAAATCAATAAATTTAGTCAAAATTTTGTAAAATTGGCTAAGGCCCAGTTTTACTTTACATACATACACACATACACAACACAGACACATATGCATGTATGTACACATGTATCAAACCAAACTGGCCACCTTTACTTAAAAGTAATCTAAAATGTTTAGGCCATTTAAGGGATATTAGACATTATTTAATTCACCTGCCTTATTTTACAGATGAGAAAACAGTTATGTATTTAGTCCATGTACTCCCAAAGGAGGTGAAATTTAAAATTAGAGAGTAGAAAACATTCCTCTTTTTAGGCACAATGCATATATATGCATAAATGTGTGTATACATATGTATATATGTGTGTATATGTATGTATGTGTGTGTATATATGTCCTAAACAGATGGTATTACTATTTCATCAGGTGGTTATTATGTAAACAATATCTAAAAAGGCTTCCCTAATAGTGGTAATAAAAACACACTAAGCCAAACCTATACTGACGTCCAAATATCCTAATTAAATATGGTGCCCATTCCAGTATCCTATAGCAATCGTAAACTTTCTTTACCTTGGAATTATACAACTCTGCATACATAACCATTTGTCCTTAAGAACATAATGCTGTCATGAGGTTATCATTATTAATGATTTTAAATTGATAACCAAATCATTACTTGTAGCTTAATATCAATAGGTGCTATTATTCTGGAAATAATGTGTAGAAGTAATAAAACTCAAAACATGTTCATTCTTGAATGGACTGGGCTCACCTGGCTTCAGGCGAGGATGGGGCAGAGGTGGCAACAAAAGCTGGGATATGAGTGACTGCTTTAGGGATTGAAGGTCTTATGACTTGAGCAACGGAGAATGGTCAAACTAAAGTCATTCATTAACTTTAACTGCTTTTAATCTCACGGTATACAATCTCAAACAAATTCTTAACATAAGAATCAGATCCAAGCAAGAGAAATAAATCCCATTATATAATCTTACCTAGGTGCTTATAGAAATATTTTACTATATTTTCTAATACAGAGATGAAATTAATTATAGAATCATAGAATTCCAGAATTGGAAATAATTTGATATTAGTCAAACCTCTTGTTATATGCATGAAAAATCTGGGGCCTAAGAACTACAATATTAAAATTGTGACAGAGTTTTCCATCCCACAGAGATATATCAGGGTTGCAATAATTACTCAAGAGCTTGTTAATACTCAAAAATAAGAGAATACATAGCTTAAATGAGCCTGTAAGTTTCTTATTGTCAAAAGTTCTTGGAACTATTATTTAGGGTTTTCTAAGATTTGAGCATGAAAACTGCAGAATTATAACAGTTCATGACATATTGTTGTTTCAGCCATATACATGAAGATAGAGTTTCCAGTGATGCTCTGGTGTTACAAGTATTCCTGAATTCCCTTATGACAGAAACAAAGCTACAAAAAATATGACAGCCATTATCAGAAAGCCAAATGCCTGTTTTCCAAGTATAAGCACAACATTTATAATTATTGAATAAAGACAGATGTTTAAAATAAGCTAAAATTAAGACAAAGGAGACAACGGTTATTATCATCTACAGCCATGCAGGAAACGCTAGGATATCTACCTAAATTACACTGAAATAGATTTTCTTTTTTGCACGAAAAGTTACTTATGTTAATCTGGAATTCCTAAACACACACACACACACACACACACACACATACAGAAACCACAAAAAGAAGCCATTTAGGGTATCTACAGTATTAAGATATTTTTATGCTGATATGTGTCTGGGCAGTTTAAGAAAACCACGTTGGATCTAAGCAAGTCTGAATCTACATTCAATCTTGGATCTACAACTTTATTGCTGTGCTCCAAATAACAGTCAAAAATGGAATAAAATAACATCATATTAATAGTATCGAAGAAAATTACTTTCTGAGTTGTTTTCCTCAAACTAAAATGATGGGGCTTAAGGTTAGATGGTCGAAGAAAAGGCCATAATTACACCACACAGTAGAAGTGGCACAATTTAGAAATTAAAATAGTCCTTAGAGCACTTAATCAGTTATTCTTTAGTATGAACTCTGATTCAATTGATTTTTCTTGGTATTGAGGGGCTAAATGAATGATGAAATCATCTGCAAGAACATTTTGGGATAGACACTTTTTTTTGAAAAGAAACAATGCTACTTAACTACCATGATAAGAGAAAAATGGAGAGCTTGTTGACTATTTCTAACTTTAGACATGAAAAGTAAATGAACTAGTTCTTTAACGACTTTCTAATCATCAGTCACTGCTGTGAGATAGTCACTTCCTTTCCCAGAAGCAGAATATGTGGATTAGGACATTTATCTATCAGAAATATTAATACTTATACTGTCTCAACAGAGACAGAAATGCTGCTACTAATTAATTCATGTACTCTAAATTATAATTCTTAGCCATAAAGTATGCATCCAACATCTAAAATCATACAATTTTAGCAATTTTGTTGATAAAGTTTTAGCATTGCTCAGCATTCATGGTTAGTTAATAATTTTAAAAAGCGATCTGAAACATTAAAGATATAACACAGGCTTAGTACATTTTTAAAACAATTAACCAAGTAAATGTTTTAAATTAGAATTGTTTCAAGACTTCCAAAAAAAAATTCTTCCCAAAACCACTGTTATAAAATATTTCATCTAATTATGAGAGATGCTATAAAGTGAAGTCCATACAAACTAATAAATCCTCAGAAAATTTCTCACTTTGATCTTCTGGAGAGGGAGGGCAGGGGGTTCTTCAGGGTTTATAATAACAATGTCATTTGTCATAGGGAATCATGTTTTATAATTTCATGGGAGAGTAGGAGAAGGGGGTGCATGGTGTGAGGAAGAGGGTTATATTCACAATTAAAACTGTGAAATGCTAAACTCTATTATGAAGACAAATAGGAAAGTACAACTTCATTGTTGAAAACAATTTCCCTCCTATCAGTCTAAGGATTCATGCATCAATATTGTAGATGAACTGTTAATTACAAAATCAATTAAAAATTATTTCTAAAAACAGTCACGCGTCCCTGGCTCTCATGGGGGCAATTTGGGCAGAAGGTCTCATCTCACTAGGACCGCGCCAAATCACAAAGTCGTCATCCACAAGTAAGCAAAAGCAATCTGGTTTTTCATTTTTCAGCGCGGCTGAGCCCAGCCTGAGATTGATCGTCACATATGGCCCCAGAAAACAAACTGTCAATACCTTGAATGCTGCAGAATTTGAACAAATAGCCGTCCGCCCATTCAAGCCACTCATTGCATCCCATTTAACAGATTTTATTGACAGTTTCCTTCTTGTAATTAAAGGGAAAACTACTGGCCAGCAACCAAGATAAAGTTCAAAGATAGGGTCAAAACAAAAGCAGATGGAGGGGCACGGTGTGACTGTCAATGGTACATAGCATCAGAGCATGTTATTGACACACAGGTATCTAATGATCGGCACGTCATTAAGGAGGGATCTATCCTGAACTTTATGCAAATGCTAAAAGAGACTTAAGACCATAATAAAGCATTAAGAGAGGCACAAAGGGAAAAACAACAAAGCACCAACGATTTTTACTTATCAGAGGTTGCTCTCTATTTGAGCACCTTTCAGTTCAAATGTACAGAACAGTTATTCTCGTAATTCTTAACCCTTACTGCATAGGCAGAATTTGACTTCTAAAGAACGCCGGAATGTAAGAAAACAGTATTTTTTGATAACCCAAACTCAAAGCAACGCGAAATATATTTTCCCAATTGCATAATTTGCGTTTTTGAGGGAAAAATGGTTTGTGTGTATCAATTCCCTTGTTTTAACTCATGCGTAAAAGACAGTGGAGCTAATTTTGTCCTGGGAGTGTCCATTTATGCTACTCCTACAGGAGCTTTTGCTTTGCTATGATTCAAATTAGTAGATGCATTAGTTGATAAAAGTTTCAAAGCATTCAATAAGCAAGTCAAATGAAACTAATTCCCTTTAAGTATATGTTTCCTATTTCTAACTTTCCACTAGAAAGTGATACCAATTATAATTTTTATAATTTTGCTGACTCATACAAAATTTACAAACTAGGTCTAGCAAATCCCTAAAGAAGTTAAGGAGAAGGGGTAAAACTGACATATTATAAAATGTAACAATGACCATGTCAATATGCCAACCTGAATTAGCAAGAGCTATAGCTTTGAGGGTGACAAATTCTTCTTTTTCCAGCTTCATGCTCTTGTATTTCTTTACCAGCTGCAGGATAGCATTATTTAGATCAAGAAGGCCTGCTAATTTGGACTGGTCTTCGTCCATTATATAATCGTCTGCATAGACAAGTTCATCCTCAAACGAAAGAGATCGGTATACGACACCAAGGATCAAAATTTCCATCCAAGCACTCTGCAGAAGGCTCATCTGGTCCGCCAGGGACAGCGTGGAGAAGCCTGCATGGAAAAATGGGCAGATCAAGTTACTTTAAAGCCATAATTTCATAATGCAACATTAGTTTCATATGGTAGCCGGCTTCTGCATCAGTGCTCAAAATTATGCTGAGCTTTGATTAGAAGCTCTTCAAATTTTCCCTGGATCACTTTGCAAACAGCAAAGTGAAAGTCACAAACCAGCTTCTTCAATTTGTGGGTATTTTCTATAAATTTTATAGACACAGCTTAGGGGAATATAATAGAGATGTAGTTTTCTTTCATTTGAGAAGAAAATACCATGCAATCTTTATACTTGATTTCTGGTTGAAGTCTTCAGGAACATCTTATAGCAAGTCATCTATCTCATCTCTAAAAACTACTATTGATAAACAGCATGAAAGTAAAATAAATAAAATAAAAAAACAAAGGTAAACAAACAATTTAGGCCACAAAGCTCAGCACACCATGGAAACATTTGTGTATGATATTAATAGTTACAAGCACAATGGATAATGAGTTACAACTAGGTGAGCTTTCTTGATTGAATATTTCCCCCCACTGATATTTAACATGAATTTCCTTTAAAATTAGTGATAATTGGCATAAAAGAAAGTGGAATACTTAGCAGCCTGGCCTCCTCACCAAATAGAAAAGCCCCGTTCACTATTAAGATCCAGTTATTTAAAAAATTAAATATAAATAAAAGTAGCAGGGTTTGGTGCAAAGGAGTCAGATTCTGAATGTAAATATTGGCTCCAATTAGCTACTGACTCTTTCACCCTGAGCAAGACAAATTAACTTGTATCTTAAATTTTGCATTTGGGAAATATAAAATACCACCTACCTAAACATTAAGTTTAACATGGAATTCATTAAGTGCTGTATTATTAATATGCTATTTTTATCTGACTTATCTAGCTGATCAATTCTTTTCTGCAAATCTGGGATGCATTCACACATGCACATTTAAAGTCCCCTCTGAGCTGGAGAAAACATATGCAAAAAAAATTAAAAAGAAAATGTTCAATAGAGAAAGATGAAGCAGTACAATTGAGGCTACTTAGGAGTGAAGATGTATATTTATATGTCAGAGGGACTAGACCTGTATTCTAAAGTGAAGATACCTGATGATCAGATGCTTTTTCCAAGTCCTAAAAAACAAATACTTCTTAAAACTTCACTTTCATTTCCAAGTATATGCCTAAGACTTCTAAGTGTAACCGCCCCCCCAACCCCATGGTTTCTGAGGAGAGTGATACCATCATTTAAGGTCCTGCCACCAGTAATTCTACAGAAAAGGAGGATCATTTTTAATAATGCAACTTAAGAAATCTATTTTTGCTCCCTTTCTAGACATTATTACCCACATCATAAATACCCACTGATGCCCAACCTTTTTAGGCTGCTGCTTATGGTCACTGTTGCTGTCCTTTTCATTCATATCAAATTGTGCATATCCCATGTGATACTAGAAACTACAGCACGGTAAAGAAAAGGAAATGATTTCCTGACCTATTGGTGAAAACTAGTGGTTTGCCATTTGGTACCATTAATTATAAGTGCTTAATAAAATCATCAGAAGGGATGAGTCAAGCTTTTCTTAAGGGAGTCTTTAGGGCATATTTAAAAAATGAATTTCTTTCATTGTTTATTAGGGTGCTTACACGTTATGTGACAGGATTTCTTTTGCACTGGCTATGTAAGTCTTTTTTCTTATTCTGTTTTTGTCATTGCATTTGGGGTTAAATTAATAAACATCCTCTTAGAGATATAATAGTGGATAACATTTTAAACAGCGATTCAACAGAGAAAACAAATTATTTAACCTGAATAGGTTTGGCTCCAGGTGCTTTTAATTTTAGCAATGTTATATTCACCATAAACAAACAGAAAGCCACATTGATCTTTTTCCTATCCCCTTCCAAGGAAAAAAGGTGAAATGTATATCCAAATATCTACCTCAAGAAAACATACTAAGTAGGAATTTCTTGTGTAAATTAAAAGACCAAAACATCATCTGGAAAGTTATGAGCAAAAAAGGAATGCATCTTTTCAATTTGCTGGAGTTTTCTCGTTCCTTTTCATGCTCCCAAGCCGTAGTTTTTCTGCAGCAGCAGATGGACAGAGCGTGTGGCCTGCAGCACCTTCCTGTGACAGCCCTATTCTCCCTCCCAGACACTGCTGTTAGTAAATAGATTTACACATTCTCCAATCTCCACACATCTTTCTGCCGAATAATTAAAAGCAGGATGATTAGTTTATTGAGTGGAAGGAGGAACTTTTTTATTGAGGTCCATCCACGATTTTATCAGGGCCAGCACTTTTACGGTTGTCAGGGGGGTGCAGGCATCCAATTTTTCTTATCTGCCTGATTAATACAAACGCTGTTTCAGGACGCATTAATTAACAGATACAAATCTACGTTCTCATGGAAGGATCAATATGGAGAAGAAAAGAGGCATCAATGTGAATTTAGTGCTGATGATGGAGAAGGCACGCTATCGACATTTACGTGCACGGAAACTTTAAAGTTGCACCGGGCCCCCTTTGTCCCTGTGATTTACAAATTAACAATGTTCCAGCCGTAACAACGTTTCACGTATTTCTTTGGGTTTAATTAAGCAAAAAACAATAAAATTTCATTTTTAAAGTTGATCCTGCAATTTGTTCTATGTTGATGGGTGTGTGTGTGTGTTTATCCTTCCTGTACAACTAACTTTTCTCTTTTGCTTCTCTATGAAATAAAGAGAAAAAAGTAAAAAAGGTGAAGAAAACGCTCTTTTTTTTTTTTGGTCATGGAGAGATGGATCTAGCACAAAAGGTTTGACAAGTTTGCTTGCTTGATATCCTCAAGTATATTTCAGCTGATTAAAGGAAGTATAATTTTTGCAAATCCACAGGAAAAAGGACAATCCATGCTTTAAAAAATAAAAGTCTGAACTTCTATCTTTTCTTGGTCTAGAAATTGCTGTCTCTCATTTTAACTCTTTCCTACCACACCACCACAATCTGGAAGCTAGTACAAAGCACTCTTCTGCCCAAATGCCTGAACAACAGTTAGACTTGTTAGGAGATAGTCATGTTCATCTGGTCGCTAAGGAGGCCAAATACATAAAGGAGATTTTATCTTAATTCCATAAAATTATTTTACCTCTCCTTTAGGAGTCCTAGCTATATTGCACATACATAAAAACACATGGATAAAATAACATTTTTTATCAATAGACCTGAGCAATGTATAAAATTCTAAATAAACAAGGCCTAAATGAAAATGCATGTTTTAATAAGCTAAGTCTAAGAAATTTTCTTAAAACATAATTGCTCTATTGGCTTACACATGCTCATATCCAAATGATAATTACTTGTTTGTGTTTTTATCAGGCATTTAACAGTATTTTATAGCTCCTGGGCTACAAGTTAGAGGTCTTCATCATCTGTGATATTTAGCTATCTTTGGAGAGAAACCTCTTTCCCAAGTGAAATAAAATATGCTTTGCAGTTGTGCCTTGTGAACTTCATGTTTTGTACATCCTGGGATCTTAATCTTTGGTGTATGACAGGTTATAGTTTTAAATGTTCAGCCGTATTACAGCTTTTTAAAATACACTGATACCATGGCCCATTTTTTCTTCCCCAGCTACAGCCCATTCCATGCATAACACTGACAACTCGGATCTCTCTTCATCTCTGTCCCAGAGTCAGTGCCATTTAATGTATCTCACGCATTTTGCTAGCAGAATGACTCTCTACCTTGACCCGCAGTTAAATAGCATGTTTATCTGCAATGCAGTGTGCTCCAAATAAACCAGATGACAGTTGGGAATATCATCATTTGGACGGATTGAAAAGCTTCTCAAGAGGCAGGTACCCCTGAGGTAATAGGCTTGAAGAAAGCATGTCTTGTGCCAACCATCTTGCCGCCTTCTACTGGAAACTTCGGAGGTTGACAGTGGTGCCATGGGCACTCATCAAGCACTCTTTTTTTAGCCTGGCAAACTGATGCACTTTGCAGTCAACTTACAAAAAAGGCTAAGCATTTGAAAGTGTGAAGGGCAAAAAATATCTGACGGCTAGTCTTCAAAAATACACTTTCATTTCAGAAAGCATAAATGTTTATTTCCTGAACAAAGTGTTGACAGAAATAGGCTGCAGCGCAGGCATTTGGGTTTAACCCCTGCTAGGCATTTTCTTCTCAGCTGCTCTCTTGAAATAGAGAGCAAGCATTCTAAATCTTCAGGGCGTCTGTTAATATCAGTTAATCATGGCATTGATTTACCTGATCACAGTTTTTGAACTGTAGTTTTTCTGTTCCACCAAAAAAAAAAAAAACATTTTTCAACAAATAGCATATCATGCTAGAATTTTAATTATGCCGTAATGACTCACTGAGATCACAAATGGAGTTCATTTTGAGAAGCTGAGCAACGTGACGTAAGCTAGATTATTTTGTCTCCCATACAAATAAACCTAATGTTTACAGGAACCAGAGAAGAAAAGAATAATAGTGGCACTAACATTTGGTCTTAGCTACCAATAGACACACAGATGCATAACCCTTGTTAGAGATAAACTTATTTTGTATTTTTAAGCCAGATGTTCTTTTCACATATGGGGCAGACATATCACTTTGTCCTATGATTCGCAAAACACACAGCTCAGGGGTTAGTTGGAAACTTTATGTATCTAAATATACATATATATATATATATATGTTATATATATAGTCTCTTATAGGAGACTTTATATATATAATATATATATATATATATATATATATACACACACTTTTTTCATAAACTGGAACTCAGTAGGAGCTAAACAGCTACAGATGGTTAACTGCTGAAGTGAAAGCTGGAACATCTACGTGGTGCTATCAGAAGCATTTTATTTAAAATTTTTCTTTAAAAGGGATGATAATTATATTGTTTGTACTTAAGCTTTAAATACAATACCTATACTATTCTTTGAATCTTTACTCTTTTGAGCTGACTGTAATTCAGATTTCACTAATTTAGACTCAATCACAATGGGGTGGAATGTAAGAATAATTGACAAAAATGGAAAATAGCTCCCTTGCTAACTAATCATTTGTTTCAACATTTGTTGATTCCATAAGAAATCTGTTTCTTTTGCTCTGTTTCTATACTTTAAGTAGGTTTCACATAAATTTTATGGAACTATTATTTTTAAATAGTGGTTAAACAAGACAAGTACATATTCCTAAAATCAAAAAGGCAGGACTCAAGTTTTAATACAATTTTATATAGAAGGGGAGAATTGGCCACCTTCTATAAAACTGAGCAAATGATCTAAGTAGTTGTGAGAAATTAAAAGAGAGGAGAACAGAAATGGAAAGGTAATAACTACCAGTCCAAAACAGAATTATCACTGCTAACTGAATTTACAGGTGCAATTGACCACTGACCACTCATGCTGATTATATAAACAACCAAATGAGTTTACAATTAGCCCAATCACGGGAACAGAAATGGAAAACATGCCCCCATAGCAGTGGTGTAATGCTTTCTTTTGCAATTATTCCTGGTTTTCCAGTCCAGCTTTCTAGAAAAATTTGAAATATAGTAGCTAAGAAAAAATATTACAAGTGGCAATACAGGAAAACTCAAAATGATGACGAGAGTTTTTGTTTTGTTTTTTCCTGTGAGTGGGTGGTTTTTTTTTTTTTTTAACAACTGCCAAGCTACTTTCAAAAGTACTAGAGACAGGGCCAATGAATGCCTAATAAGAATGTAAAGACATCTACACGGAGTGTGTAGCTCCTCTTTGGAAGTCCTTACTTGCCCTTACCTATCTATTACTTCTGAATGACTGGAGAGGATCTGAAATAATTCCCTTAGCTTTTCCCAAACTCCCTCTTACTTGACCTCAACTTTACTACTTCTGTCCTTTCATCTAAGCCAAGAAGAAAGAAAAACGGTTGGGGGACATGGAGGGAAGCATAGGCTGAGCTGCCTTAAAGAGAGAAATGTAATGGCTTTCTTTTCCTACAACCTTTATTTTTTACTAGTTGAAAATAAGTTCTGCCTGGAAAGCTCTCCTTTTTGATGTGACTGAAATTTGTTTGACCATCAAGAAAAAAGGAAAGCAATGCCATATAATTTAGGACTCTAAAAAATATTTTTTAAAATGGCATTTTCAGTCGCACTTTGGGATTAGATGGATACCAAATAGGGAAAAACACCATTTGGAAGCCACACTTCTGATTTGAAAGAAAAAGGATCTATGCTTGAATCTGACTTACTTTACTGATGCACTGGTAGAACCAGGCCAAGCAATATCCATAGAAAACCAGTCCCACTTGGGAATCAGATATGCAAACATTATCCTCTTTAGGAAATTCCCAAGGGCTCCACATCAAATTTGGTCTAATAGTTTAAAAATCAAGCCTCCAAAATAAACACATACACCCACTATCTTGGACTTTGGAGAAGGCTGACAGACATTTCCACAAGCCTTTAAAGAGTCTGTGGAAAACATTTAGCAACAAATACCCATCAGATAAAGGTTTATAGCCATAAGTGACACGTGAGCAGAGAAGATAGAGAGGGGAACAATGACTTTGAGGTCTAGAGACCTGACTACAACCATGGGTATTAACTTAGCCCCTGTGATGATCTGACTTGTGCCTTTCCAACCAGAAGATGTTAGAATCCTAACCTTTAGGACTTGGGAATGTGACCTTATTTGGAAACTGGGTCTTTGTAGATGATCACATTAAGATGAGGTCATTAAGGTGGGCCCTGATGTAATATGACTATCTTCATAAAAGGGATATTTGGACACAGAGATGGACATGTGCAGAGGAAAGATGATGTCAGGACACAGGGAGAATACCACCTACAAGCCAAGGGATTCTTGAAGCCACCAGAAGCTAGGAGAGAAGCATGGAACAGATTCGCCTGCAGAGCCCACAGAAGGAACCCAAACCTCCTGCCACCTGCTCTTGGGTTTCCAATCTCCAGAGCTGTGAGCCAATAAATTTCTGTGGTTCAAGCCACCCAGTCTTTGGTACTTTGTTTTAGCGGCTTTAGCAAACTAATACAGACCCACAGGTGACCTTATCTGTCAATTGCAAACTGTAGACTACACACTGCTGATGAATCTTCCAGTTCCAAAAGTTTCTAATTCAGAATAACAAACAGAGCTAATTTCATGAAGCACAAGGCTGTCTGGGTAATGGTGAGCCCCTCAGACAAAGGCCATGGACTGGGAGTAAATAGACCTAGAACTGGGTGCCACCTCTGCCACCAAGGAACTGTAGGACTCTGAGGAATGACTCAACTTTGCTGCTGCTTTCATCTGTAAAATTAGAAAATAGAAAAGTATTTCTGAAGGTTTATGCCAACTCTAAATTATTAGGCTTCCAGTGGTTCTACTGTAACAAGATTCGAATCAACTAAAGTTTAGAGCATCTATTATAAGTGAAGCCCTATGCTCAGTACCATTGGAATATGCAAAATGAATATGATGTAATCCTTGTCATCTAAGATTTTATAGCACAGTAAAAGTGGATAACACCATAACAAGCAAAAAAGAAAAGTATTGTAAGGATGGATCCAAGTACATGTCTATGCAGAAAAGGAGAGATTGGTGCTTGGTTGTACACATCCTCCTAAATGTATCCATATCCATCACTTCTCTCCTCCCCCTATCCCAATTTTGATTAGGCCTTCATCATCTTTTCAGGATAAATTTTAACAGCCTCCTTAACAAAATCCTTTTATATCTGGTATTGCTTACTTCCTTCCTACCCATGGCTAGTCAAGCAATCTTTAAAATATGAAACCTATGTCATCCACTGATCAAAATGCTTTCTTGGTTTCCATATCTCCTATAAGATAAAATGGATACTCTCTGGCAGAATATAGGATTTCTTTCACTGTTAGTTCCTTTTTCCCTTTCCTGCCATATTTCCTAAAAAATCTTCCCCTAGTAACTCCTCTGTGAATGGCCCAACATGGGAAGTGAGCTCATTTTCCTAATCCTAATGTCAAAACCCATAGCTCCATTACTTCCCTAAGCACCACCATCCACCTGCCGCCTCACTCTTGGCCCTTCATTGATCTATGACCAAGCTTTTCTTTTATACTTGTGAAATCATTCTCAAATACACACACTTTTTTCCATTCTCATTGTCATGATCATTGTCACTGGATAGCATCTAAGGGCACTTTTAAGATATAAAAGTGAAGATGAAGGTGAAGGCATAAGCAGGGGAGACAGAGGTGAGTGTAAGTGACCCCTGAAGTAAGGGAGTGGATGTGAAGGTCTGCTGCTTGATGGATAGATCTCTAGCCTCTGGACCATGGTTTGCCATGTTCTAGATAAGCTCTTCAGGGTGGAGATCTTGGATTTGCTTCCTGCTATATCTCCAGCTCCTCCAACTGTGCCTGTCACATAGCAGGCACTCAGTAAATATGTGCTAAATGAATGAACAGATAATTCCTCAACAGCTCATTGACTGGCTTTCAAAAAGATGAGAGGTTAGGAAAGAAAAGGCCATTCCAGAAACCATATCCCTCCCCCACAGAAAATATATCAACATATAACAAAAAGTGATGCTTAATGCTCTTTCATTAATTCAATGAATGTTCATTAAGGTACTGATTTTATGCAAAGCTCATTGCTTATAAGTGCCTATACAGTATATAGGATTTTTATTTGGAGCCACGTAGACTCTGATAAAGTCCTGCCCAAATTTATTAACCTCAGACAAGTCCTCTTTAATTTATAAGTAAAGTTGATGTTTCAATCATATGGACTAGCTGCTTCTCTTATATATAGAAGTAACCCTTCACAACAGACTTCATGATAATGTCACAATTACTTTTTTGTTATTCATAAGTACTGTCATTAATTTCTCTACCTATCCTAGTTGTATAATTATTTTGACAATATACACATTTATATTCTGTAGCTTGGATTTTAAACCTCTGAAATACTAACCTAGCCAAGTCATGGATGAAAACAATGCCCATTGCTTCTTTCCACTTGCAGGAACAAAATATTGTGCGTCTGCTTTTTTAACAAAAATTTTTAGGCGATTCCAACCTAATTTTTGTCAAGCCCAAGAAATAGCTTCTCCTGAGAACATTTTCTGTACTAAAAACAGTTGCAAGGAGATTGAGAAATCCTGGGTTTTTATCAGCATGGGCTGCTGCTCTCCGAATCAAAAACAGCAAAGGGGAGACAAGGCAATAAACATGCAAACATATGGCATCTCCCTCTGAGTCCAGTCTAGAACAATAGATCCTCACTAGGTAAACACTCACTTGTCAGAAGTACTTGCAACACTACAGTCATTGCAGTACCGAGGGAGTAAGGGCCCTTCCTGTTTTAAAGCAGCAGATCAGACAGTTACAAACAGCAAAAGAGGGTTCTTGTCTGTTACGTCCTTTCACTGTGTCTGTACACCCAGGTGTTAATGCAGTCTAAATGCCGTTTAGACATGTTTGGGGTTTATCAAACTAGTTTGTGTATCCATTCTTACATAATAATTTTGAAGAGGGACCGTTTCTACCTGCTGTGGGAACCAGTATAACTATAGATAGCTCTATGCAAATAATCTGGGCAAGTCAAGCAGAATCTATTTAAATCTGAAAGAAATCAGGTAGGACCTTGAGGAAATGAAGCAGGAACCAAAAATATTTTTTAATAGGTCAGGACCAGGATCATATTGTTTTGGAAAAACTTTGTTTTTCCATTGACTGTTAGCTGAGAGTTTGGATTCATGAGAAAATTATATCTGTTGAAGGTTATAATTTTTCATTTAAAATAGATGAGAAACACAAGCAGATGAATTTGGTGAATGTAAATTTTAGGATCAAAAATGTGCTTTTTCAGTCATGCAAAATTTTAATAAACTAACCAATATGTTATTGATAGAGCATGTTATTTGTTAGGCTTCAAAAAGAGGCGTGCCTCTAAAACTCTTTAAAACTGTCAGAGAGGCAATTCCAACTGTAATTTTTGGTTTACTTTTTTTTAAACAACAACAAATTATTGGCACTTCTGCCTTTCTTTCTACTTTTTCCCTTTCTATTCTTTTTTTCCTTTCTATTTGTAACCCAAAAATATATTTCAAATATAAAATATTTATGAATTTTCATTTTGCCACACATGAAGTTAACAATATTTTTAAAGAACTGCTTTTCTTGGGAATATTCCACAATTAAAGGGAATTTATAATTAGTGACTTAGTTGGCCAGGCATGATGGCTCATGTCTGTAATCCCAGCACTTTGGGAGGCCGACATAGGCAGATCACTTGAGGTCAGGAGCTCGAGACCAGCCTGGCCAACATGGTAAAACCTCGTCTCTATTAAATATATTAAAAAATTATTAGCTGGGCATGGTGGCATGTGTCTGTAGTCCCAGATACTCAGGAGGCTGAGGCAGGAGGATCATTTGAACACAGGAAGCAGAGGCTGCAGTGAGCTGAGATTGCACCACTGCACTCCAGCCTGGGTAACAGAGCAAGACTCCATCACACACACACACAAAATAATAGTAACTGCTATGGCTGCTTCATTTCTGTTATTTGTAATCCAACATTAGAGTCTAATATTGTAAGAACCTTTTAAAAAGTATATTCTATATATTGAATAAATTAGAAATAAGCTGTAGTGAATTAGACAGATTAAAATACAGATATATTAAGGTCTACCTATTATCTATCTCTCTATCTTTACTGATGTAGTACAAAAGACAAAATTAGAAGGAAAAGAGAAGTGCTCAATGCATCCCAATCTGATTTTGGATTAAACACTGCCTATTCAAGTAAGATGAAAGGTCAAAGTTTCTCCTAATACTGCTTGCATTAATGAAGGTAGAGTTGCTGACTTTAAGGCTCAGGGTATCTTGTCAAACAGATCTTCGCGTATCAGTTTTCCCATTTGTGAAGGCCACACCCACACACACTAAGGCACGGAATGACACAGGCATTGTGAGAACCTGGTTCATTTCATATGAGTTAATCTAAAAATTTGAAAATTTTAAGCTGCCACATACAAAAGAGAGTTGTGATTGTCTTATGTACTTGAACTGAAATGACCAAGAATCAACTCTATCTGGGACCTCTAAAAGACAAATCACTTATAATTTCTATATGGCCCTTAAAAACATACCTTCAAATCCTTTCAGAGTTACCTAATTGGCCCCTTGATATAGAAATACAAATTCCAATAAAAACACTAATTATCATAGACGTAGTGTTTGCGGAGTTAACACTGTTACCTCTCCTTGTCTTACTAGTTACAAGTAAAGCAGAAAAAAGTGAAAATCCTTTAGGTGTGCTTTTTTCCATTTTCATAAAATAGAAAGAAACTATAACTCAGTGTTTCTAACATATGCCCTAGGAGGAGGAGAGGCAGACAAAAAAAAATCAGGAGGTCTTCTGCATAAATGGAAGGATTTACAGCATGGGCCATTAAAAACAAAGTACCATATGTATTCATGAAAGAACGTAGAAGAAATATGTTATCCATGAGATGCATGTCACAGATATGAAATTATAGCATGCTGACCCTGAAACTCTAGATTCAAATAATATTAGAAATCCTCACTACTGATGCTTGAAGACCTAGGCGTAATTTGTGTTCTGGACAGCATGGAAAAACAGCTTCTCTGAATTTCTAGCTCTGAGAGTTCGGTTTAAAGTCAGGCTCCCACACTATTTTTCTCTGTGGCTAATGAAGATCTGTTTGCGAATATTTACTCCCAAGTTCGCGGCTGGTGTTTGCTGGCTCAAGCAGAGCTAAGTCATTATGGCTTGGCATACGTTCCACTGGGGAGGTGACCAGTTATCTTCTCATTGACAACTGAGGCAACCCCCTCGATTCCTCTCGGCCCTCCCCCTTCTTCCTCTCTACACTATCCCCGGTTTGGATGACTGGCCAAGTTAAAATGAAACCAAAACAAAAACATCAAACAACACAGCTCTCAGAATTCCTCAACCACATGAATGCAGAATCGTTATCAGTGGTGAAAGGCTGCCGGTCGTATATATTTATTATGGATATATGATATACAAACTGAACCTGTGCCTCTTATAATTCTTTCTGAGAAGATCCTCCATTCACAAGTAGAATGGGGGCGGCAAATGTAGCTGCAGTTAAAAGCTCTCATGCTATAATTCTTCTCCTCCCCAAATCAACAAGAGCACCCACAGCAGTGCCTCGCAGCTTTCCAGCTTTGATCTGTGGGACAGTGCATTTACTTTTGTATCCCACCTCTCCCCTAGGCCGTGACCATTTCCTTTCACGTCACTGAAACCCCACAAAAAAAACCCAGGAAATCCTAGAAGTTTTTAGATCAGGTTGATTCAAGGAAACATGTGAAGGAAAATACAAAGGTTCCCATATTCGGAAGTTGCCCCGATTCCTAACTAGATTTGAGTAGCATGAGGACTACCTCTGGAGGCAGGCTCTTCTGTCTGCAACCATCCAAAATGAAAGGGGGAAAAAAAAGGAGAGAAAAAAAAAAGCTGCCTGATTCTAATACACCTAATTAGCCATCGGCAGACTCTTAATTGCATACATTAGGATGATTCCATAGTGGAGATTAATTCTAAATATACCCAAGCAGCTGGTTAAGATGCCATGGATTACAGTGTGGACTGTACTTTTCCACTTAATTAGATATCAAAATTAAGCAGCAACAAGCATTTTGACATAACGGGGATCAAGCCGCTGCTTGGTATCCCAGAGCTGCACTAAAGTGACCGCTAAACAGAGCCGCACAGATGGAGAGATATTAAATGCCGCACTGGAAAGTAATTTCAAATAATAAAATATCAATATTTACATTTTAATTACCCCTACTGAGAGCCGCTCTGTCATTTTCACTATTGCCGACGCAGCAAGGGGTAGTGGAATGACATTGCGGCTCTGCCTGCAATGACTATTTTGTTTCCATTAAAGAATGACAAGTGTTTTAGAGGCAGTGACACTCGGTGTGTGAACAAGAATGACAGCAGATCAGAAAATTCCTATTAAGGGACTAAATGCCTCAACAAGAGAATTTACTCTGAGCACCAGCTCCTCCTTGAAGCACATAATCCTTCCTAAATTTTCTGCTGAAAGTTTATTATTGGGGAGGCCCAAGGGAAGTTTTAGTCTCCCATGAAATATTTAGATCCGTAAAACATTATATGATGATTGTCAATTTAAAAACAATAATACTTGACGGGAACAAATATCCAGGAGTTATGTGTAAATCACAATGAGGTTGGAGAGTTTCTTTTTTTTATATTCTCTCATTTAAATTGACAATACCACGGATGATGTTTCCTGGAAGTATATCTATTTCTTACTGAGTACATGAATGAAAGCTTGGGATACAGCTTGGAATAATTACAATAAAAATATTGGACTTGTTTTCACTATCTTTTCTTTAGCATTTTATTGCACCTCACTAGCTCAATTATAATTTCCTTAACATAGAAAATAAAGTTGAGGATGAATTATAATTTGTATGTGTAAATGTAAATGCACATCTGTGTGTATAAATACTATATACTTTAGTTTCCATTATTATTTAAATGTAGCAAATTCCTAGTGGCTCCTACAGGCCCTCACCAAATTTAATTACTCTTTATGGGGTGTGAAGATGAGATTATGAAAAAAAAATAAAAGGTATATATTAGATGTGACATGCTGCATTTGCAGGATAATAAATGAAAACGGTAAAGTCTTCCTTTGGGGATGCCTGTCAAAACTGTAGAGATCTTGAAAGAATTTTAATGCCTCAAGATATGAGAGAGTATATAAGAAAAACTCCTTGGTCAGTATACTATAGTAGGCAGTTAACTGACCCCCTATCTCAGAGCCTGCATTTATTTAATGTGTAGAGATGAACAACCATAAATGTGATAAATGGCTACAGCAGGAGGCTGAATAGAATTTTTCAAAGAAAAGAAAAGGGAAGTCGGGGAGTTCTAGAGATCCTTAGCAGTCTCTTTTACTCCCGTTCCTTTTAAAGCATCAGTTTTGAAGTTGAAATAAAAACTTGATAATAGGCATGGTATACTAACGTGTGCTCCCTAACTAGGGGATGTTCCTCTTAACAAAAAATAAAAGTGCATTGGAAAGTATTTCCTAAGCATCCCTAATGCTTTTAGGACAAGACAGATCCCCGTTTCTCAGCTACTAGCACCTTTTAATTTCTGAAAGAGCCACGGTTGAAAATCTTAATTAATTGTTCCATACTGCTTCAGGATCATTATGCAATGTAATAAAGGCCGTGTAATTATGAAATTTTACAGCCATTATCAAGGCTGATGGCTCGTATTTCATCCTCAGCTGGACCCAGTGGCTTTTAGGCACTCGTCTCCCCTTTGATGAACTACAGACAGATCTATCAGGCCCAAACAATATCCAGGCGAGGCAGCTATAATAGCTACCTACAGATGAAGCCATAGATAAAGATAAACTATAAATCTACACACACAAATGCAGGCACATCGCCTGGGGATGACAGAGGAGAGAGGATGAGACACTTGGGAAGGGTAGTTGCTCCCACGAAGTCCGCCTCCTGTGCTTCTCACCCATTCACTCCAGAATGGGGTGGATTTTATAAAAGACAGCGAAACCCAAGTGAGCATCTCATTTATTCTCTGTATCTCGAAATCAAATGAGAGAAGGAAACGGTGTCCATGAGCATTGTATTTAGTGCATTATGTAAAGGGCAGAGACTACTCAGATATCCTAACATCTATTTCAGTAGTGAAAAGAAAAAGCTAGATATATGGAGTTTTATTCCCGGCACATGGCACTAACACAGCAATCCAAAATAAGTACTCTGAGACAAATTCAATTATGGCTCATGAGCATCTCTTTCATAGATATTAACATTTTTGAAACAACAAGAACAACAAAAATCCATGCTGAAATGTAGACAGGGAAAATAACATTGTATTTATACATAACTAAAACGTTTGTAGTTCGCATGTATTGACTCATTTTGGAATGTAGGAATTCATGTAGCCTAAGAACTGATGCAACTATTCTGCTCCACATATTTCCGACATATCTCTTTTGGTGAATTAAGCATTTCTGTAAGTTATTTGAACATAAACGTAAGATGGTCATCTAGGAGGTTCATTTAACAACCATAGGAGTACACTCCAGGGAACATCTAGTCCAACTCTGCCTTTGGGTTGCGGCAACATCATGGAGTTCATGCCTTTGGTCCTTATAATGGCATCAGCCTCATGATGGCTCCTTTCATGAATCTGACCAGATAGTTTGTCTTCAATGTGGCTTATCCCAAAGAAAAAGCCCATCAATGGGTCAGTCCGATTCAGCCTGCAAGCTGAAATGATGGACCATGCAGAGAAGGCAAGAAAAGTATCAGGGTGTATGAAGGCTGAGTGTGGGATTGGTGACTGACAGAGAGTTAGGGTGTATGTGTGTATATAAGGGGCAAGGGGGTACATATACAAAAGGATGTCATATTGGTTTAAGTGACGTCAGGTCTCCAGAAAGCACAGCTTGAGACTGTTCACTGAAAGTATGGATTAAGAGTGAGAGAAACTGACTTCAGTGCAATCTCAGCTACTAACTAGCTGTGTAACCTTGAGCCAGCCACTGAATTGCTCAATTTCCTCATCTGCCAAATAAGGTTGCTAGACTGAACGATGCTCTCTCTAGTCTATGGTATGCCCCAGACTGAACCTTCCATTGAACTTGTTTGTTCTTCGATATGGGCAGGGAAAGCATGGATCCAAAACAAGCCTTTCCTACATGAATGGACAGTCTCCCCACCCGAATCAAGGCTGATTGTATTTCATCCTGCAAATGTGATCTCACCTCCCATATTTTAGATAAATGAAAGACATCAGATATAAATACCCTTGACCTATTTCCCTTCTCATCTATCCCAGGACTAATTCTTAACACCTTCCCACTTGTCTTTAAGTTAAGGAGATTGTTCCTTCTTACCAAGGAAGGTCTTTCCCATGTTCTCAATCCCATGTGCTCTGGACACATTGAAGATTTTGCTCCATCAATTTTCTGCTCAGCCCTTCTCCATTTCTTTTTCTTTTCGTTCTTTCCTTTTTTTTTTTTTTTTTTTTGGTGATGAAGTGATGCTAGGCCAGCGTGGAGTGCACTGGCGCAATCTCAGCTCACTGCAACCTCCACCTCCTGGGTTCAAGGAATTCCCCTGCCTCAGCCTCCTGAGTAGCTGAGACTACATGCAAGTGCCACCATGCCTGGCTAATTTTTTGTATTTTAGTAGAGATGGGGTTTCACCATGTTGACCAGGATGGTCTCAATCTCCTGACCTCATGATTTGCCCTCCTCGGCCTCCCAAAGTACTGGGATTACAGGCGTGAGCCACCACGCCTGGCCCCCTCTCCATTTCTTATACCTATTAATCTCTCCTTCTCCTCAAGTTCCATTCCTTCATCCCTCTATTCTGATAAAATATTTCTTCAATACCAGCCCCTCCTTAATAGCTAGCTCTGTATCTCTGTCTGTACACCCATCTGTCTGTACACACATCTGTCTGTCTGTCTTTTTCCATCTCTATTCACTGCATCCCTTCACTACTAAAATTACTAAAATTCCTGACACAATGGTGTATATGCATTTTCTCACTAAATTCATCTTCATTCCACTAGAGTCTGGATTGCATCTCAGCTCTATCATACTGTAGTCACTAATGACCTAACTGCCCAATCCCATGACCTGTTCAGATCCGATTTGATCTCTCTGGACTATTTTGTCCAGACTGACCCCTCTCTTACTTCCTGAAGCTCTTTCCCCCTTTTGCATGTACAAGACGTCTTTCTCTTGGTCTTTTTTCTTTTATGCCATTCCTTTTCAGGTAATACTTTAAGTAATTCTGTGCTCCCTTCTTCTCTTCATCCTCTACCTGCCCTTTCATTTCTAGGGATGTAACAAAACTATATCACTAGTACCCCTTCTCCCCAAAGAGCTAGACCTTATATTCTGGTTGTCTACAGGTCATTCCCATTAAAATGTCTCATATCAAAATGTCTCATATCATATGAGGCGACTCATATCAAAATGCCTAAAATTGAACTCATTTTTCTTCCAAAGTTAGAGCATTGTTAAATACTGAACCACACAGAGTTGAAATTTGGGAGTTAGTTATGTTTTGACTTCTATGTCCAGTTTTCCCTATGAACTGTCTCTTATTTCCAAATCTTATTTCTAGTCCCACTGTCTAGTTCAGTTCCTCATTGTCTTCCACCTGAACTAAGTCAACAGCCTCCCAACTTACGATTTCCCTGACTCAAGCCTCTTTTCTTCTAGATCTGTATTAATCAGGGGTCACCTCTCCCCTTTTGTGATGGTTTCTCTCATTGTCAGGGCCCAATTTACTTTTCTTTCTTCATTTTTTTGGTAAGAATAATGATGATGATGACGACTATTACTATAAAAATGTGTAAAATTCACTGAGGGCTCGCTAAATTCCAGTCGCCATGCAAGCACTTCCATTTATTATGAGCTACATATTATAAATACAACAAAAGAAAAATATGGATTCTCTGGGGCTTTACATTCAAGGGGAGGGGAGGAATAAATACAAATATAGCAGGCAGTGATATAATACTGCAATAGAGAAACATGTACACAAAACTATGAGGGAAAACAGGCCCTGGGGATGGCGCATAGGGAAGGAGGAGCTGCTATTGTAAGCAGTGGGAGAGGGGGTCAAGGGAAGCATCCCTGATAACTGAGGTTTGAGCAGAGATCTCAAGGAGTTGAGAGAGCAAGTCCTGCATCTATCAGGGTGCTATAGACTGATGGTTTATATCCCTCTAAAATTCTTACATTGAAATGCTATCTCCTGAAGCCATGACATTAGGAAGGTGTGTCTTCCTAAAGGGTGTTACCCTAGAGGGTGTTTAGGAGGTGATTATGTCATGAAGGTGAACAGAGTCCTCATTAATGAAATTATTGCCCTCATGAAAGAGACCAGAGAGCTCCCTTTGTCCCTGCTCCATGAGAGTGCATGGTGAGAAGAGAGCCATCTATGAAACAGAATGGGGGCCCTCACCAGACACTGAATCTGCCAGCTCCTTGATCTTGGACTTCCTCGCCTCCAGAACCATAAGAAATGCATTTCTGTTGTTTACAAGCCACCCAGTCTATGGTATTTTTGTCATAACAGCGCAAACGGACCAGAACACCAGAGTTCTCAGTCGGGGGAATGGCAAAGACAGATATACTAAAGGAGCCTTTTTGTTTTGGTTCAGAGAATTTTGCAGAGGCCAGTGCGGCTGGAGAGTAGCAGGAGATGCTGTGGACTGGGGAATGGGGCAGGCATGTCACAAAGGCTTTGCCACTTGTGCAAACTTTTGCAGCTTTTACTTTAAGTGAGATAGGAAGTCGCTGGGGGCTTTGAGCAAAGAGGAGACAGGATCTGATTTGTATTTTAAAAGTTGACTGGGTGTGGGATAGAAGTAAGGCAGTCAAAGCCATTTCATTCTCACTGAAACCTTATGGAGCATACATTATTCTCTTTGCCACTTTACATTTGAGGAAAGTGAGGTACAAACCCACTTCAAGTCACCTGACTAAAATTATTAGAGGTATGATTTGCACCAGTGCCATTTGAGAACTTAGAATTTAACCACCACCACACAGCACTGTTTGTCTTCCTGTGTTCTGCCTATCAGCTTTCCTTTCCCAAACAAGCCATGCTGTTTTGTACTTCTGTGCATTGGATATTTCTTCACCTTTGTGTGAAATGCCTTTTCCCTGCCTTTCTGCAGGCAAATACCTCTTAAACGATCCAAACATACCTGAAATATTTTTCTGTAAGCATTTCTTTAATGACCTCAAACATGGAGACGCTTCCTTCTCTCCTGCTTTCTCCTCTACTACTTTGCCTTGTTTCTATTACTGCAATGTGTTGACTCTGCTGAAGTCATTAACTCTTCTATGATATTAAACCATGTATTCCTCTTCGTAATTCTAGAGCTTGGAAAATAGCTGTGTTTTTGTTTTTGTTTTTTTGTTTTTGAGATGGAGTTTTGCTCTTGCTGCCCAGGCTGGAGTGCAATGGTACCATCTCAACTCATCGCAACCTCTGCCTCCTGGGTTCAAGTGATTCTCCTGCCTCAGCCTCCTGAATAGCTGGGACTACAAGCATGTGCCACCACATCCAACTAATTTTTGTGTGTGTGTATTTTTAGTAGAGATGGGGTTTCTCCGTGTTGGGCAGGCTGGTCTCCAACTCCTGACCTCAGGTGATCTGCCTGCCTCAGCCTCCCAGAGCGCTGGCATTACAGGCGTGAGCCACCATGCCCAGCTGGGTTTTTAAAACTTAAGTTTTCTTCATGTGTGCATGCCCAGAACTTGCAAAGTCTCAAGAACCTAAATCTTAATCCATGTTTGCAGAAATGAAAAATCAACAACTGGTAGAATGGTCACATCTTGAATGAGGACAAAAACATGAGCCTGTGAGAAGCGCTTAAAAGCATGGCAGCTCGAGCTCTTCCTGGCACCTATCTCCCCACCCTATGACTGTCTGTCTTTCTGCTCTAAAGAAAATAGAAATCAGAACATGTTGAAGCCTTTCCACTGCTACCACACAGCTAAAGGTGACTCAGGCAGCTGAGTAATTCCTCCAGGGAAATGCAGATAAGCCCGAGAAGCTTGAAGAGTTTGAGAGAGAAAATGCATCAAATGCATCCCCTAATTTTAAAATAACATGTTAAAACCTCTTAAATGGACTTTACTCATCTTCTTGTCCCTCAGCTTAATACCAAGTTACTGCTACACATTCTTAGATTACATCTTGAGCAAGCATATGCCCAATTAATAGCAATTCTTTCAAGGTAGCTCTGCAAAGTTAAATGCAACAGTATGATGAAGTTGCAAGATGTTTATTAAATAAGGTCCATAAGACCATAGAAAATAAGCTTAGGAAATGGTTTTAGAAGTTATCATATGCAAAGTGTTCATTGAACAGGCAGGGAAACTAATGACACTTAGATAAACAAATCCCACCATTATATTAGGCATGTTATGTCAATTAACAATTACTCTAGCAAGCATAAGACTTAAACATTTGTCATCGTGATATACATTTAAAACAGATTTTGAGATGCATGTTAATTTCTCAAATTATAATTCTAATTTTTTAAACATAGTCTAGGAGATGAGGAAGACCATTCTAGTTGCACAAATAAAGTCTAACTTCAAGTCTTTGGAGGGATTGCTCCTCAGTTATAAAAAAGAAAGAAGTCAACCTGGAGATACACACACACACACACACACGCACAAATACACATATATACGTTTTAACAAATATGTATATATTTTAATATATATGTAAGCAAATATATATAAAATATATATATATATATATATATATATATATATATATTAACCAATCCACATCTTAGCTAATGGTTAAATATATTTGCTGATGATTTCTTTAGTGAATTTGAAGAATTTTCATATATATAAGCCTTTAGTAAGAATGGCATGTCCCTGACATCACTTAAAAATATACAATTTTATGCTGGTTGTGGTGGCTCACAGCTGTAATCCCAGCACTTTGGGAAGCCAAGGTGGGTGGATCACAAGGTCAGGAGTTCGAGACCAGCCTGGCCAAGATGGTGCAACCTCATCCCTACTAAAAATACAAAAATTAGCCAAGCACAGTGGCAAGTGCCTGTAATCTCAGCGACTTGGGAGGCTGAGGCAGGAGAATTGCTTGAACCCAGGGTGGCGGAGGTTGCAGTGAGCTGAGATCGCACCACTGCACTCCAGCCTGGGTGACAGAGTGAGACACAATCTCAAAAAAAAAAAAAATAAGAATAAAATACAATTTTAGTTTGGTTGCTTATTATGGCCATTAACACATACTTATTACATGAGATAATGTACTTGTAAACACCAGGACAGTCAGTTTCCTCTCCTCCCACCTTGTTTCCTGCCACCCTCTCTGACCCTGGTTTATTCTACTCCAACCACTTGGGCCTCCCTATTCCTGGAATATCCAAACACACTCCTGCCTCAGGACCTTTGCATACGCTGTCCTTCCTGTCCATTTTCTATTTCCTCCATTAGAGTTTAAATTCCACAAGAGTGGGGATTTTTTTTGGTTACATTTGTTCACTGCTGATTGCTAGTGTTTACAGCCTCACACATAGTAGGTGCTCTATAAAATATTTGAAAAAATGAAGGAAAAGATGAATGGCAGTGCACAATATTAGCAGCATATTGTGAATTTAGTAGGTTTATAATGGAATGTACTCAAAATATATTAGTTTATTTTCTCCTTTGATGCAGAGAAAAACCAATTAATTTGAGTTGTAAAAATACATACAAAAATGTTTACTACCAAAGTATTTCTTAATTCTACCCTCTAAAGAACATCAAAAATTTACTTTAAATTTTAATTTTATTAGAAGAATCTTAAAATGAAGTGGAAAAAAAATCAGAATTTAACAAAGATATTTAAAATAGACCCTATTTCTGCTAACCTGATCATTCTTGGAGATGCTGTCTGGCTACATTGTATGTAGAATTTATGTACTTTAATATTTCCACCTTATCACATACCTATTATAGAGTTAACCTTGTGAGCCTTCTCCCTTATTAATATTTCCCACAGAATTCATATACTGCTATTATATTTTCATATTCTGAAGAATCTCGGAAAAGCCAATAGACTCAGAAATTCATATGTAATAAAACAGGTGTAAACGTCCATATTCTGCAGAAAAAGATTCTATAGATCATGTGGTACACATATTTTTCATTTATTGCACATTTTAAATTATAACTAAAGGGTATAATATCAGACTTATAATTTAAGCCTCTAACTGAAGACCAGACGTGGCCATAGACAAGGGATCTTGTTTAATTTGTTGAGTATTCTATCTTTTTGACCACAAAATACATGCTCAAATATTCATTAAATGTAGCAACTCACAAGAGCAACTTCTCTATGTCAGTCAATATTATGTTTAAAGTAATATGTTTTCAAATTTTTCATTTCTAAATTCAATTTTAATATAAATAAAAGTATTTGCAAGTCACTTGGCATTTAATAACAGTAAAGATGCAGATGTCATGGTGCTACGCGCTAGTTTCTGTTTTAGTTTCTCTAGGATCAAGACCTAGAAAGCGCTTGAATAATTGAAATACAGGAGAAACAATAGCTAGAAATAAAGACTAATTCAAAGCCAATTATATCCCAATATGAACTTTTCTTTATTGTGGTACTTTTACTAAGGTATGCTCTTTAGATAGAATCATTTCTGTTGTGCTTGATTAGGATTTTTCACTACTTAAAATTCAATAGTAGAATTATTTCTGAAAAAAAAAAAATCAAAGAATTTGCCTTTTTACTCCTACTGAAAACAGGCAGTTTTTCAAGAGGTTTCTTTATAACCTGTGATGATGACATTTACTAATGTGTTGAAGAGACAGGGATTCTCTTTTGAGTCAGGCAACACTAATAAGAAAGATATGGTTCAATGTCCTAGGTATTCTTCCAAGTTTTATTAATTAGGTGGAAAGCTTTTCCCACTGGAATAGTGCAAGGTATTTATTAACACTTCAACCCACAAATAGAACAAATGTACAGCAAAGGAGGTAATTATTAAATACACCAGCCCCTTTATCTACTTGGCAGGAACAACCCAAAAGACGGCTTCTGATTATGATCTTTTTCATGATATTTTAATTGTGCTTCTTAACCTGCTAAATTAAAAACTACAGGGCAATCTCACTTAGATCACAGACAAAAGAGATCATATCAATTTGCAACAAAATGTATGAATGCTTCTATCTGCTTTAATTACACCAAGAACTTAACAGCAAATTCAATAGGATCACAGAAGGATTGAGAGCTAAATGTTATCTCTTAGTCAATGGCATTATCATCTCCTGTATGTTGTTACACATTATGGAGTGTGAACCTCAGTTTAATAATAACTTTGGGAAATAATGGTACTGAAGTAAGGGAGGCTTGCTCAGCTATTTGAGTCTTTTGGTTATGTGTGTGTGTGTGTGTGTGTGTGTGTATCAGCTATTTATACCCTGGCCAAAAGTTTAAGATGAGGGACTATATAAAGAGAAACTATAATGACCAGAGTCTTTGCTTGTTAAACAAAGCCAGGATACAGAGTATGATTTACAAATATTTTTTAGCTTTTCTTTTTGTTCTATGTCTGTAATCATTTTTAGACCAATACTCTGACTGAATTCCTTTCAACCAAACCTTTAGTTTTTCTCAAATAGTCCATCTACCTTTATCCTGAAAACCTCACACCAAACCTTGTTGTGCATCCCTGAGAATGATCACACAGAAAATTCCTGGGAACTTCAACTACTAAAGGTTTGGGATTTTCATTCTGGCCATAATTTGAGAGCCAAAGCCAAGCCATTCCCTGGTAATGAGCTGATCTAAGATATATTCTTTGGTAATTCTTCATGAACTGGATCTACTACATTTTGTGGATATAAGGTGTGTGTGTGTGAGACGGGAGGGGGGGGTGTGTAGAGAGAGAGAGAATGTTTTCTGATTCTAGTACTAATCCTGGTTGATCAATTCCTATCCTTTTCACCTGGTTTATAAAGGACAGTCCTTCTAATGGTCACATTCTGTTGAATTCCATTTTTTTCTCTTTCTTGAACTATTTTCTATGTTTCTCCCAGATGTGGGACTTCATGTTTGACTACTGCAGTAGGATTCAGGCTTTTTTCTCTCTTGGAGAAATAAAAGGATGCAATTCTTTTTGATTCCTTATAAAGCAACTCTTTAAAATTAGCTATAGCTCTTAAATACAAATATAAATGAAACATCAACATGTAGCTATGCAAGAGAGCGCCACATCTCCACAACGCTGGATGATGCCTCACATGTATCCCTAGAATTTCCTATTAGGTCTCAATGTAACAGAGATTAAGAGATAGAAAGCTGCTATATGAAGGATTGTACTTCAATAATATTCAGGAAACTACCATTTTTCCACTCTGGATTAGGATATCTTGTAGCATTTATTACACACATTTCTAATTGTCTTTTAAAGCTTTGTTTTTTAAACTTTCACATTTTTATACTCATTTACTAAATAGACTGAAACTTCTTAATGACCGCAACTGTGTTTTAAAACATTGAATTCCACACAAAAACATGTCAATAATGTTGTAGGACTGATTCTTCTATCTACCTATTTATTAACTTATGAATGTAGCTCTTGGTCCACATTTCGTGTGGACAATAGAGTCTTGCATGTGTCATGCATGAATAATTCCATTTTGATGGGCACTGGTTTTAATTTACTGTTTATTTGCACTCAATTGTTCTCAATTAAGTCTACTACTTGCTATCTCCTCCTTCCCCAGCTTCCTTCCCCCAGCAGATGGCATTTAAAAATGCATAGCAGTGTTTTTGAACTGGGGAATTTAGTGGAAGAACCAAAAATGCTAAAAGTTCCAGAAAACCCATATTTCCACTCAAAATAGCCATAGCACCTTAGTGACAAACAGTGTGAATTAAGTGCACTATAGAAATAAAACTGGAAATTGACTACCTAGTTGCCACGTGCAACAATGCATATGGGACGATCTTCAGATTACTGACAAGAAATTGTGTGTTCTGTTATTGCCTGCAGCACTGTGCCATCCATCCACTAAATCCATGGAACGACAGTGTTTTTTTGGATTGTACTATTATTTCCAAACCTGTCTTCAAGACTATCATTTCATATTCATCTGGAAGTTTTTGAAGTTTTCTATCATCATTAAAAATGTTTAGGGATAAAAATCCATTTTATTATTTTGCACAAACATCCAAGAAGTTTCTTCCATGCCTCTCCTAATCCCTGACAACTCTTGATGAGTAAAGAAATAACTGCCTTGAAACTCAAGGTTTGAAGATCATCTTGGCAACATGGGTTTATATTACACCAGGATTTCAGCAAGCATCTAATTTTGTTTCATTATCTTAATATTCATGTTTAATTGTTGCCTCTTAGATGCTTACCATTAAAATTTGGATTACAAATATATGGAATTATAACATGTACTGTTACATTATTTTATGTGTTTCTAGTGCTTCACTGTGAAAACTATGGTTACTTTTTCAGTGTAGTCTCAAGTCTGTTCACCAGGAAAATAGCATCCACCATCAGATGAACAGGGTTGGAACACTATTCTACACTTTGCAGGATTTTATTTATATTTAACATCATAATGACAAGTAGAGTTACTAACAAACATATCTTTTTGAGAGATAGTCCAGTTAAAAAATACAAAGAAGAGATTATAAAATCTTATTTTTTTGCATTTATGTTCAATAATGCTGAGAATGCAAAAATCTTAGAGATTTGTTTCAAACATTGAATGGAAATTTTTGATAACTTGAATTCACATATATTGTAAAATGTGAATAGCAATTACTTGAATGATACTATTCAGGACACAAATGTTCATACGGAGTTTACTGTGTGCATTTGGAAATAAACTTTGGGTCTTGGTTTCTTCATTCAGACAAAATAGGAGGATGACCACGACAACCTCACAGGGATGGTGTAGGTATCAAATGCAAGTGAATATTTATTTGGAATGATTTTATAATCTAAACGTCATTGTGCATTTGATAATCATTGTCATTATTTTTTCACCAATAATAATATTAATTCAGAACTGTAAAGTGAGAAGATATTTCACATAGGTGAATTTCATTATATAAAACTTCAAAACGTGTTTTAACAATTTTAATCATCACCCTGGTTAAATTCCTAAAAAAAATTATATATTTCTCAGTCTTCCTAAACAAAGTCTATTATATACATATTTAATTTTCTTGCTGACTCAGAATCAGCACAGTATCAGGAACCAATCAGGAGATGCAGGGTTGTAAAAAGATCCCCTCCAAGGTTATTGAGGAATACAGGGGTACCCAAACCCACATTACATAGCCTCCAGTGCTAGGCTTTTTAGTACTTAATCTGCATTTTGTATTTTTTCATGTAGGCTCTTTTAATTGCTGTCCATGGGATTCCCTTTAGCATCAACCTCCCCTCAAATTTGCTGTGGAGTAGAAGAAGAGTTAGTTTAGTTAGAATGGTACATAGAATGAGTTTGAAGAGCTGAGGGACTCTATTCCAAATACAATACCTTCTCAGGTTATCCAGAAAAAGGTTTTTTCTGTAACATTGCTATAAGGAGTTGGAGTTATTCAAAATTTGATAAGATATTGTCCTAGATGGAGAGAAACTGAATTGAAAGACAGTGACATAAAACTGACTTTAATAAAAATTTCTGCATAAAATATGGTTTTATGGGTGTTTTTCTCTTAAATGATTAGGAAAATAATTTAAGAATTAGAAAATGACAATATGAGTTGAATTATACAGCCTCTTCTATTTTTTTGAATAATTGCCTGGTATTTATGCAATATAACAATATATTACTTATAATGATTTTTTTAAATGTACCTATTTATTTTATTCTTTTGGAGACAGGGGTTCGCTCTGTCACCCAGGCTGGAGTACAGTGGCATGATCATAGCTTACTGTAGCCTCAACCTCCAGGGTTCAAGCAATCCTTCTTCTTCAATTTCCTCAGTAGATAGGACTAAGGCATACACCACTTTGCTTAGCCAATTTTTTAGATTTTAATTTTTTTTTTTAGGGATGGGGTCTCACTATGTTGTCCAGGCTGGTCTTAAACTCCTGGCTTTAATCGATCCTTCTGCCTCTACCTCCCAAACTGCTAGGATTACAGTCATGCGCCACTGCACCTGGCCTGTATTAATTATTTTACATAAACTTTAAACAATTCATTGTCAAGCTTGTAACATACCCATCCCAATGCATAAGTTCTAAAAATGTCCAGTTTAATATTAACATTCAGAATTATTCTGTTATTTGCATAAATTCATATAAAAGATTTATCTGTAAAAAATTCAAATGTCTTCAAATATACATAGCATTGATCTGAGTATTTAGAACATTTATCACTTATTGTTTAGAAATTTTTCAAAATGTTATTTATATTCAAAAATAAGAAATGTTTGATGAATTAACACATACGTTTGTTAAAATGCATATTGTTTACTTGATGTGCTACAGTGGCCTCTTTCTCCCCAATATATGTGAATATGTAATTACCAATGTAGTAAATATCTCCCATGAAATTTGCTAGAAAACCCTTAATTCAAATGTTCCACGGCCACTTTTTAGAATTCACAATTTTTTTTGGTTTTATTTTTAAATACCAAAGATAAAATGTACTGCTTGGCCACAAAGTACTCATGCAAATATACCCTGTCTGCCCCCCAAAAATTTATTGATCTTATTGATGAATATGACTTTTTGTCAAGTGAGAGACTAGAGATGATAATAAAACTATCCTACTTATGTATTAATTTATAAGATCTGCAAAATTGAATAAGAAACTAAAAAACTCACTCGTAGGATGGTTTAAGACAGATTTCTCAATCTCAGCACTATTGACATAATCCTTTGATGAGAGCAGGAGGTGGGGGGATTGTCCCGCTCATGGCAGGCTATTTTGAGTAGCTCTGGCATCTATCTGCTGGATCTCCCTCCCGACTCTACTGTAACAATCAAAATGTTGTCAGACATTACCAAATGTTCCCCGTGAGGCAAAACTGCCCCATGTGTGAACTACTGGCTGATGATGTAAAACATCTTTCTTTCCTAAATGAATTATTTGTTGTTGAGAATAATGGTATCAGAAAAGCTCGTCTGGGTCTGTGTAGCATTTCTGCAAACCTAATCTACACAAACTTGAACAAGAAGGCCTCTTCTATTTCCTAAACTTGTTCCCAAGCAAAATCTCCATTTCTCAAAGCAACAGGAGGCCAGCTTCATGGGCATCCAGACTGTGCAGGGAGCCATGCTCAGCTTAATGCTCTGTTGTCGACACCTTGACATTCTTAATCATTTTTTAATAAGGGGATTGGCATTTTAATTTTGCACTAGACTTTGCCAATTATGTAGCCAGTCTTGCCATAATGATCAAATCAACATTATCAGATTCATCAATGAAATCTATATTTCATCAGCGTAAGTTCTGGAGATAGATACTGTTGTGCTAAAAAAAATCAGGTTGAAACTTCAAAAGGACTAGTCTATATTAGTAATTTGGTTTAGCACAGTGGATAACAATCAGGGTTTGGACTCTAATAGACCTAAATTTAAATCTCTCCTCTGCTATCTTTTATTATTATTATTATACTTTAAATTCTGGGATGCACGCGCAGAACGTGCAGGTTTGTTACACAGGTATACACGTGCCACGGTGGTTTGCTGCACCCATCAATCCGTCATCTACATTAGGTATTTCTCCTAATACTATCCCTCCCCTAGCCCCCCAACCCCTGACAGGCTCCAGTGTGTAATGTTCCCCTCCCTGTGTCCATGTGTTCTCATTGTTCAACTCCCACTTAACGAGTGAGAACATGCTCACCTCTGCTATCTTACTAGCTTTGAGATTTCAGGCAAGTCGTTTGACTTTGCTAAGCTTCGATTTTCAGTTATAAAATGGTAGGAGAGACCGTCCTTAAGTCTGGGTTGAAGATTAATAGAGATAATGTATGTAAAACAATCAGTTTCAGCCCCGCCACCTAGCAAGAGCTCAATGAACGTAACTGTATGATGATGATGATGACGACAATGATGCCAAAATCCATTCTGGATTGAGATGAGAAAGAGTAAAATTCAACCTCAAAACCTTCTTCATACAGTTTTGAAAGCAGATTTCCAGAGTTCAATGTTAGTCCCTTAGTTTGAATTACTGTCAATTTTTTTCCCATCACTGCTAACAAAAAAGTTTCAATTCTAAATTTTAAAAATGCTATCAAGTACTTAAAACCTAGCCGTACATTTACACGCCCAGGTACAATTGTCCAGAGGAACACATTTAATGGGGCTGCACATACACGTCTGCTGACATCACCCTGTCGATGGTGCAAGCGTGTGTGTTAATACATTTCATACATTAAAGATGTAAATTTTATTCTTCAAGCTGAAAGCCAGGTGATTAATTCTCATAGCATAGTGATCAATTGGTGCAGATGCTCCACCTGTATTAATGTTTGTTTTTGTACACAGTAGCAGGAGTACACCAATAACACAGGTGTCTGACACAGAGCTATGCAACATTCCCTTTAGCCGGCAAACATTGAGATCAGTAGTTAGGTTGCACGTAGCACTGCCAATTTTTTCAATTAGACCCATTATTGATTTGATGAAAAAGCAAATTAAACATACCATGGTGGTATGTAAATTGGTTAGAGAGAGCATAAGGTTCTGGTACAAAGCTTCAAAGGCATGAGCTATATGGCTTTCATCAGCAGTCACTCATAGGGGTTCCTGGCAATTGCTGCTATATATGGGGTTCCTTGAGCTACGTGGGCTGGCTGGCAAAATAATCAACGGCAAACACCAGGACTGTATTTTAAAAATTCACATCAGTTTGGCATAAAGAAAAAGAATGCCGGAAATCAAACTTTGAGTGTGTATGGAGAATAGAAAAGGTACAGAAGCAGCATAAAATTGTTTTTGTAAAGTATGGCTCATTTTTATAAGGTTTGGCTCATTTTGCCTGCCCACCTGTATGACAAGCAAGGTGAATCAAACATGGGTACACATGTGACATCTCAGAAGTTGGATTCAAAAATTTGTCTTGACCTCTCTGTCAAGTGATTGCATGTTCTCATTGTCTAAATTTGAAATCTCCTGGCTTGGTCTATAGCCAGAGTCCAATCCAACTTTTATAATTCCTAAAAATTTAAAAGAATGTTCTTCTTTCTTCAATGAATGATGGTCTTCAGTTCTCCTAACAAATGAGGCAGAGGTATTGAAAATGGATTTGTTTAATTTGTGCTATAAGTTTAAAAAAAAAGGAAGAAAGCTAATACTTAAGGTTTAAAATTAAGGAAAAAGGAAGCTAATACTTAAACCTTCTACTGATACCTCCCCATACATTTATTTTCACTTAATTACTAAGTGAATATAGATTACTCTATATTGTGCAAATCCAGCTGGGATGTCACTTTCTTCAAGAAGTCTATCCTGTTTCCAAATGTTAGAGTTTCCACCATGGAGCACCCACAGAATGCTGTGCTACTGCATCAGTGTATGTAGAACACTGTTAAAATTGCCTCTTTGCTTGTCTGTATTCCCCAACAGACTCTAAGCTTTAAGAAAGTGTGCCTACATCTACCTTGCTTACTTTTGTATCCTACAGCCTTGCAGAGTAATTACCATAAAGGTACCCAACACATTTAAAATAATTACATAAATCGTGCAGTGACAATTTTAATTTTATCGATTTTAAATGAGAGTTTTTGTTAAGTAAGATTCCAAAGAATTTGCTTTTCTCACTGCAAATAAAGGACCTAGCAGACCGAAGGATTGGTACAGCCAAATGTTAAGCTCTAAATGTTAACTATATAGAATATGACAAATCTGTCAAGACAAACTGGAATCTCTCAATGACTGCTTGAAGTGCCACTGAAATAAGTAGCAGGTGCACCAAGGTCATATAAATATGTTCTTAACATCCTATATAGCAACTTACACTGGAGAAGACAAATAACTTTTGCAGAGAAGAAAGAAAAAGAACAAAAGTGATGTCAGTAACTAGGTAAGGCTAAGAGCAAAAAGGAAATCAGAGAGATGCAAATATTAAATATCATAAGATCAATGATAGAAAAGAACTTTTTATATCAGAACTCAAAAGAGAGAAATAGATAAGAGAAAAATATTGAAAAGGAAGGAAAAGTATGACTATCAATGCATTGAGATAACCAAATAGAACCAAGAGAGATGGGGGCGGTCCTCCATTTGTAATAGGACAATTTCTGCAAATAAATAAATAAATAAAAGGGCAAGTGTCACAGTTCATCAGCAGATATTGAGTTGCCAGGCGAGCATAATTAGGGAAAAGACATTTAGATCAGATATTCCATCTAAACAATTACACTGCTTATCCTTTGAATTATAACATCTTATATCCACCAAGATTTCTGTATGTGCCCCAAATTAACACACTCTTTGTCTTTCCTGGCAATATTGGGGCACTGCATACATGCACATTTACACACAGAAATGTGCTTATATCAAAAAAATACATTGCCCACACAGAGAAGCTCTAAAACGTGAAACTTAGAAAAATAAAGTTTTTGTTCACTTTTTCCCCACTGAAGGAAAACTATTCCATCAGAACACATGCGGATGGCATAAATCACCTGAAGAGTTCTTGATTGTTTTTGTTTTTATTTTTACACTTCTAAGTTCATTTTTTAAAGGGAGGAAATATAGAAGATTGGAGCTGGCACTGCCAGCAGTTTCTGATGGGAGAGAGCATATGTTTTCTGTCATGTTGGCATCTGACTGCAACAGCCGTGCGGAAGTCAGTTCAAGTCCTTACATCAAAGTTTGCTTGCCATTGTGGGGACGTTGTTAGAAGTTGAAAAAAAGCAATGTCCATTTGAAGCTTGTCTGTGAACTTTGCATGAACCGCTAGGAATAATGTAGTGTGATGACAAGCCAGTTATACCTTCCACTAAATTTGCTGTCTGGAATGAACTGAAATAGTGTTTGGTTTGTGTAATTACGTCCATCTATCTTTATATTCCAGCGGCATATCGCAAATTGAAAATACTAAAAATTGACTGTTGGTTCTGATATTTAATGATTGCCAAAGACAAGACGATGATTTATTGGTTACTTACCGATGTGACACATTTGCATCTTATTAGACGGAGATTACTATTCCTTAAAATGCGGACGAGGCCTGATCATGTCTGATGGATTGATTTGATTTGCAAATGTAATCAAACTAATAAGAGGGAAAAAATGAGCAATAATGCCTTGTTTTTCAACTGGCAATCACTCTGCTGCCAACAAGGCTGATATCCCTGACTAAGCAGCCTTTACACAGTCTTCCTGTCGCCTCAAATAAACAAAGGGATGCTAAGAGCTTGATAAGAGGATAACAAGCCAAGTATGGACGCAACATGGAGCCCACACCTCTGAACTGTGCTATTGCCAGCGAGAACAAAAGTCAATGGCAGGAGATGTAGCACGACCTTAACAATCTTGAGAAGAACGATGGTTGTAATCAGTTCTATATTTCCATAGTAAGTCATGGTCAATGAAGAACCTTTTCTTAAAGTAAAGATACTGCCCATTCTCCTTAATGCAGAATATAGGTCTCTGTTCATAAAGGGACCCTGTTTCTGAAGTAGTTTAACTATTTAAAATCCAAATGGTTTCAGAACAACCATGCATAGGGAGTTTGAGAACAGCATAAAAGCCCTTTCAGGCAGATGCTGGCTCTCCGGTTAGTTCACAGATGATGGGTGATACTCAGAACACAGGAATACAGTGTGTAGGGCAGTCAAAGCTGAGATACTAGGCCAGGAGGCATGGTTGACATCTGACTTATATCACTCTCAAAACGCTCCTTCAAGACTCTTGAATATGTGAGACAAAATTAAAATGATGATCATGAATAGGCTGCAGAACAACAGTCTCAAAATAATAAAATTTCAAAAAATATTTTGATAATGCATAAACCATGCATCATAGTCATAAAATAGTCTCCCAAGAATAGCAGTGTTAGTAAAGCTTATCATATAGTATGCTCTTAATATATACTTTGTTTAGTGCATAAATGAATAGGCATGAGCTTGCTACAAAAATATATTGCACACGGTATTTTTGTTGAGGAATTGAATATTACAAAGTGTTTAGGAAAATGTCAAACTGAAATTATAAAGCTTATTATCATATTCAGATGTCTCAAAAAATATCCTAGTTGATGTTTTGTGATAACCTGACTACCCATTCTCAGGCCATATAAAATTTACTCAACCATGCCACTATAGTATGGTTAGATTCAAATTAAATAATAAATAATTCTATTCTAACTATAAAAAATTGCCTTGGCAATTTGAGTTAAAAGTTTCATGGCAAATACACAGACATGTTAACACTCTCATAGAGTGTGAAGGTTCAGATAAACGATAGGGTTAATTAAAACTCATGGATTATTCACAAGCTAATTTTAGCCCAATGTTATGTAGTGATCTGCCAGAAACAGTGTTTGTTGAAAGATAGCATCAGTGCTTACATGGTGTGTTCAAAGATGTTTTATAAGGAAGGCACACCTCATGAATTCAGGTTATTTTATCCTTCTGTTGTCTTTACTGTTTAGCTCTGCATCAAGACCCTTGGCACTTCTTCCATCAACCAAACTCTCAGCCACTTGGGCTGCTGGCCATGTTCCCCAGTCACAAATCTCAGTCAGTCTGTCTACTATATACCTCTGCACAAAATAGAAGGATTCTGAACCACATCTATAAGTTAATAATCCTTCAGAAACAGATTTTATTTGACATATTCACATAGTATACTCAGGCTATATCAAATAACATAGGTCTATTGTTTATACTTTGTGATAAATAAGTTTTCAAATGTACCAATATAACTTTGCTATAACACATTCACTGCTACTCATCTATCTTCAAGAAATATAGCATACTGTCCATACAAATACACACACACACACATATATATATATAATGGGATATAATATAGGAAAAAAGATGATAATTTTTAAGTATCTAATACTATGCATAAGTAGGTATAGTATACTCTTTTCTGAAAAACTGTTAGTGATAATGATAAACATCAACAGTGCACAACTGAGAGTTAATAGACCTGAGTTTTAGTCTCAGCCCTGTCTCTGACTAGCTTGTGACCTCATGCAGATCATTCTACTTTCTTGATCTTAAGCATCTTTATCCATAAGTGAATGTGCAAGTAAAGGCATTTAACATTTCTTGAACACTTGAAATTGTATGTCAAAGACTGGATTGAGCACTTTTGCCTATGTTAGCTCATTGGATTATTTTAGCAATCCATATAGTAGGTATTGCTAACCTTAACTTATATATGAGCAAACTGAGTTCATGGGATGTGGCAATACCAAGATTTGAATGAGCGTCTCTAACTACAAAGACATTACATTGCTAACTACAATATGGTGCCTCCTCTTAAAATATAAAGTTCTAGCAAATTGTCTCTAAAAGCCATTCCAGCTCTATCATCTCAGAATTGACTTTTTGGGAAAAGGGAGCTCGCTTTGCTATTATTCCATATATTATAAAGGGGGGTTACAAAGCTTCCTCTAGACATGCTTTTAAATAAACTATAATCATATTTTGAAAGTTTGGGAACATCTATTAGAAAACTCTCTCTTTTAGAATAACAGCAATTCACAGAAACAAAGCTGAAAAATCTGCAGTAATTATTCCAGGATTTTTCAAAAAAGATGAATCTAAAAAACATTATAGTTGAAGCTCTGAGAATGCATTCCTCTTTTAGGTATACAAATCTGTGCTGAGGACACCCTGCCACTGGGCTTTGCCATGACACAGACAAATTACAAGAATAAGAGCAGCTTGACTTTTTTTTTTTTTTTTTTCTAAAATGCTGACCATGTCAGGAGGAGTTAGTTTCTCCAGGAACTCACAGCTGCTCCTTTTCCCTCTCTCCCTCTGCAGCCCAGGCCACCATGTGCCCTGGCACAAACGTGCTGACTGGTGGAGGAGGCCCAGCACTTCAGGTAATTAATCCTTTCCTAATGTAGGTTAAGCAGGTGTGAAGCCTCCCTCATACAGAGAGGAGGTGGCTGCTCTTTGGAGACACCCCTAGTGTTACGATATTTAATTGGGCTCAGATGATTCTCAAACTAGGTAGGTGTGTTGCTGACCTGGGCATTCAGTTTTCAACTTGCTTAAGCTAAATCCAGTTGAAGAAATTGGTCCTTTCCCCTTCTTGATTTTCTAATATTAAGAATTTGTGGTTGCCAGAATAATGCCCATTCTGGCAATGAAAATATAATTTCCTCATTGGAAGCACAGTTATGTGATTAATGGAGACTAGCAGAGTTTTAGGATTAACAAGTTGAATTGACTGCTGCTCTCAGAATTATCATGGACTGGGTTTATTCATTATATTTCTCTCCTTTCCAAAATACAATGCACTAGTACTTTTAAATTCATATGAAAATAATATTTAACTGCACCATAAGAGATCCAAGTGTACGTAAAAAGCTAAAATAAAACCCCTACTTTGAATTTGTATACTTTGTATATCATTCCTGACACTTGCTATAGGGAAAAAAAAACCTGGCAAAAATTAATATAAAAAAGTTGTGGACTACTCCAGAAATTAAAAATTTTAAAAGTGCGTTTTTTTCCTGGGGAATTACAGTTTTCTTCTTAAGAGTCATAGCAAAGTACGTATAAACAAATGGAGGTGTTACAACCCTTTAGCATACAACATAAACTGTTTATACAGTTGCCAATGAGAGTGATTTTGGGCAGATTAAATTGGTTCTTCTAATTGAATTCTTCTAATTGAGGTCATTTATGATGGCTGAATTTGGGAGGAAGCAGCATGATTTTAGTGAAATAATATGCCTATAAGAGTCTAGTGCTGTGGACACACCTGGTACGGTGTTTAGATATCCCATTTGAGGCTGGGCGCAGCCGTTCAGCCTGTAATCCCAGCACTTTGCAAGGCTGAGGCAGGTGGATGATCTGAGGTCAGGAGTTTGAGGCCAGCCTGGCCAACATGGGGAAACCCCTCCTCTACTAAAATTACAAAAGTTAGCCGGGCATGGTGGCATGCACATGTACTCCCAGCTACTTGGAGGCAGGAGAATCGCTTGAACCCAGAAGGTGGAGGTTGCAGTGAGCCAAGATCATGCCACTGCACTCCAGCCTGGGCGACAAGAATGACTCTATCTCAATAATAAAAATATATCTCATTTGAGCTGAGGGCAGTAGCTTGTGCCTGTAATCTCAGCCACTTAGGAGGCTGAGGATGGAGGTTTGTTAGAGCCCAGGAATTCCAGGTTGCACTGAGCTATGATCATGCCACTGTATTCCAGCCTGAGTGACAGAGCAAGACCCCATCTCACCAAAAAAAAAAAAAAAAAAAAAAAAAAAAAAAAAAAAAAAAAAACATGTAAAAAGTAAAAAAAAGGATATGTAGGGACACATTTGTTGGAAGTTTGGAAAAAAATACC